>ML430941.1:0-17373 GCA_005239525.1 Nicotiana knightiana
CAAGCTGAGTTTATTCGGTAAAGCTAATTGTCTAAGTGAGATTGGTTATAGCTGATTCCCTTGTTGGGATGATTTGGTTTCTTGGTTGCGAACTTGAATATATTGAATCATTGCTATATTTTCCTTGCTTTCCCCTCGTTATGTTGCTTTCTCTTTGTGCTTGGCATTCCTTTTAGTGGCTACTTCTTATGAGTGTGTTTTTACCATTTGTGTGATTGAAGTCTTTGTATTGATTTGCTCATCGCACTTTACATTCGGTCTTGTTTGCTTTTGTGCCTGTTGTGGCAATGTAAGTTGCTTTTGTGCATTCTAGTTGTTTTCCTCAGTAGCTGCATTGCATATTTAAATTGGGACTACGGACCGAGATCCAGGAGCTTTCCCCCTGTACTATATTGCATATTTAAATTGGGACTACGGACGGAGATCCGGGAGCTTTCCCCCCTGTACTACATTGCATATTTAAATTGGGACTACGGACGGAGATCCAGGAGCTTTCCCCCTGTACTGCATTGCATATTTAAATTGGGACTACGGACGGAGATCAGAGAGCATTACTCTGTACTGCATCGTTTATTTAAATTGGGACTACAGACGAGATTCTGGGAGCTTTCCCCCTGTACTGCATTGCATGACAAATTCTGAGTTGCGGACTGAGTTCCGGTGATTTTATCGTTGAGGAGATTTGGATCAAAAGATATATATATATATTGACAAGTATAGCTGAAAATAAATTATCTCCAGAAAAAGTTATGTTTGAAGGACTTCTATTTCGAAAGTATATTTGAAAAGTATTTGTCTTGCAGGAAAATGATATTTGAAAGAGAAGTATTTGGGAAAGTATATTTGAACACCACGTATTTTGAAGAGACTATGTTTTAATGATTTATTTTATAAAAATATATAAATGTACATTCAGAGAAAGTATGTTTCAAAGAAGAAATTTCTCTATTCCGAAATGATTATATCTTTAAAGCTTTCAAAATAAACTCAACATTTAAAGGTTTTCACTCGAAGGTTTGACCAGTTTTATTGTGTTTATTGGCTAAGGACTGACGTGAATAAATAGATGCAGTGCTGAGTTGCTAGTGTTTTATTGGGTTGTGGTTCCCGACATTTGGCTTGCATTCTTTCCATTTTGTATTTCTATTATGATGTTCGTTGATCGTAATTATTGAATTTTTCTTCCGTATTATTCGATTGTACCGTTAATTATATCGAAAAATATTTAGGTAGATATTATGTTTCGGTCATTTGTACATTTATGTCTTTTTACTTATTAGACCAGTGGTGTCTTGACTAGTCTCCGTCACTACTTCACCGAGGTTAGTCTTGATACTTACTGGGCACCGCTGTGGTGTGCTCATACTACACTGATGCACATTTTTGGTGTATAGATCTAGGTAATTGTTGTTAGTAGTTGCATGGATCGTTGCTGAGGAGACTCAAGGTAACCTGTTGTTGCGTTTGCAGGCTTTGGAATCACCTTCCCGTTTATGTCAATTGTACTTATTATTTCTAGACAGTTGTATTTAGATTCGGTTGAAACATGTCGTAGAGCTTATGACTTTTATATACCGATTTTTGGGAAATTGTAAACTCTGTCAATATTTCTATATCGAGACTGTTATAATTCCTTTATTATTATTGTTGTTCAGTGGAAATGTGTCACGACCCATTTCCGGAGTCGTGATGGCGCCTGTCGTGGAACCAGGCAAGCTACCCATTTTATCTAACTAAATACAATTTCCCATATAACGCCCTTTTTAACAAGTCTGAAATCAATAATAATAATAATAAATCCAATATTTTTGGGAAAACCAGTTTATGGAATCAAAAGACCAAATCCTACTAACCCCGGATCCAGTGTCACACAGTCATGAGCGGCTAATACTTAATACAACCAAAAGAAATGACTAACATAGTTTGAAAAAAATACAACAGGTAGAAAGGAAATAGAAGACGAGATCACGGTCGCCAGCTGCTACCTCGTCAACTCTGATGAAACTGCTGTGCTTACTGACCCAGCTGAATTCCTCTATACCTGGATCTGCACACAAGGTGCAGGAGGTAAAGTGAGTACACCAACTGAGTAGTAACGAAACCAAACTACGGGCTGAGAGGTACTGACACACTAAACCTCCGATAATTCGAACAACAATATATAAATTGGACATGACAGCAATATATCAGGAAATAAACACGATGAATCAATATATGTTTGTAACTCTGCATACTAACATAAATTCATATAGAATCAAGAATGATGTGTACTCGTTAATCATGCTCTCATAAGGTAGTCGACTCAGTACTACAATACGGCCTTCAGGACTAGTGAAGTCCATCCCGGATATTACATAAACACAACTGACACAGTCACCAAGTACTAAGGAAAAAGGCTGATCCAGCCCCCACGGAGAAGATCCATCTCCGGAACATAATAACCACGGAGAAATCCATCTCCGGAATATTTGTACGCTTACTGGGGGTGTATAGACTCCGGAGGGCCTCCTTTCAGCCCAAGCGCTATATCAAGCCAATGAAGGCTTTATTTCAGGATCGCTGCGGTGTGCAGTCCGACCTCATAACTGTCTCAAAATCAGGCTCTAAGCCTTACTCAGTCAGTACCTTCCAGTCTCACTCACAATGCTTTAACATATGAAAAATCACTTTAAACCAATGATAATATAGAATAAACTAGGAACTTACGAGACTGAGGCATGAAACATATACCATAGCAGGACTGAGTACATGAAAGTAGTAATCGCAGATAGAGACATCAATAATCGACCATTCCGGTCTAAAAACATCCGCGTGAAGCCTTAACATTTATACTTAGCATGATTTCTATTTCGTTCAAGGTAATTACCACATTCACAGTACAATATCAATATGATATAACCAGTAGACGGTGCCATGGGATGAGCCAGGCTAAAAATATTCGAAAACGCCTGCATGCCCGTCACTTGGCAAGTGCGTCACCTTAATTAACAGCAAATATCAAATAGTTTGGGGTTTCGAACCCTCAGTTCCATGTTTGGAAGCGTTACTTACCTCAAATTGGCTAATACACTACTCTGCAGTGCCCTTGCCTATAATTTCGTCCTCCGAGTGCTCCAAATCAACCAACAATCAGATGTGTACCATTATAATATGCTAGGGAACTAATCCCAATCGAAATGTATCAAAAATCCCAAAATTGGTCAAACCTAACCCCCAGGCCCACGTCCCGAAACTCATAAATTTTTATACCAAACTGTTCTTCCTCATCTCATGAGTCCGTACATATAAAGAACACTAAATTCAGAGTCCAAATGACCCCTCAAATCACCATTTAAAATATTCTTAATCCCAAACCCTAATCAGCCAAATTTACACTGATTTTCCCATAATTTCCACCATAAATCCAACTTTTAATCACATATAAACGAGTTTAGAGTCAAAAAATCTTACCTTGACAAAGAAATATCGAATTCCCTCTTCAAAACCCTTCCAAAAAGATTCAAACTCGGATGAAATATTGAGAAAATGGCTAAAATTTGTGAAGACACGTTTTTATACCTTCTGTCCAGTGGGTCCGCATCTGCGACCATTTACACGCACCTGCGGATCCCAGGTCGCACCTGTGATTAACCTCCCGTATCTGCGGCCTCGCAGGTGATGCAATTACATCGCACCTGTAGAAATCCCCTCACTTGACCAACTTCCGCACCTGTGGTGCCACGTCCGCTCATGCGGGACCACACCTGCGGCTCCCCATCTGCAGGTGCGAAAACACTAGTAACAGAACCTCAGCATTGACAAAATCATTCCAAACTCCCCGTTGACCATCTAAAACCATCCTGAGCCCCTCGGGACCCCAACCAAACATACCAACACCTCATATATGATCATTCAAACATAGTCGAGCCTCTGAAACATCAAACATAACATCAAAACACTAGAATCACATCAAATTCAAGCCTAAGAACTGTGAAATTTCTAAAATCCTCCAACGACGTCGAAACTACCCAAAACAACTCCGATTAACCTGAAATTTTGCAGACATATCCAAAATGACATTGCGAACCTTTTCCAACTGTCGGAATTCCATTCCGACCCCAATACCCTATTTTTCGCTGCAGACCGGAAATCGTCAAAAACTAACTTTCGCCAATTAAAGCCTAATCCTACAACGGACATCACAAAAATATTTCAAACACACTCCTAAGTACCAAATCACCTAACGAAACTATCCGAGCAATAAAATCCGCATTTCGAGGTTATTTCCCAATAAGTCAACTCTCAATTGACTTTTCTCATTATAAGGCTATCTCTTAAAGACTAAGTTACTGAATTCTCATTTAACCATTCCGATTTCAGGACTATCGATTCCAACACATCAATAATAGAATAACCAATCCATGACAAGTCAATGACAACAATAATAATGCAAGTACTACGTAACGACAGACCGGGTCGTTACAAAATGTTAGGCTTACCTAGTCCTTAGGACTAGGTGTCACGACCCCAGTTCGCCCTCCGTGAACATGTCGTGACGGCGCCTAGTCCCTATAACTAGGTAAGCCTAGCAACGCAAAATAACAACATAACTTGCGGAATAATTCAGTAAAAGAAAGTTGAACAACATAAAGGAAAGACTGTATATAAATGCCACTTGGCATATACAACCCAAAATAATAAGGAGGTCTACAATATCACCCCAAAACCCGGAAACTCACGAGAACCACAGGCTAACACAATATAATACACTACTCTAACTCCATAATGTCTATACAACTGTAAGGAAGGATAAACATTTCACAAAAACTGGAATAAGATAGAGACTCCTGGTCTGCGGACGAGGCAGATGTACCTCGAAGTCTCTGTTGTATCTCTCAACCTCGGGGATAGTGCGCCTAAGTGCAGGTACCTGGATCTAAACATGAAAAACATGCACAGGAAGGGCATGAGTACACCACAACGGTACTCAGTAAATGTCAAGCCTAACCTCGATCGTGTAATGACGAGGAAGGTCAAGGCCCTACTAAGGTCAAACAATATAATAGGGATTTACAATATGAAAACAGACAGTAATAATGAATACAGCAGTGAAGTAAGTCAGGTCAAACAAGGCAATAAGAAAACACAAGAACAGAGTAAACACGGAGTACGAACAACTTTGTAACAATGGTAACAATGAGGATCTCCCAGGATACCGTCATGTAGCCCTTTTCTCAACTGTCTAGTGGATCTCCCGGGATACCGTCCCGTAGTCCCAAAGTAAATATGCATGGGGATCTCCCGGAATAACGTTCAGTAGTCCCAAAGTAAATATGTAGGGGGATCTCCTGGGATATTGTCCCATAGTCCCAAATAAATGGGCATGGGGATATCCCAGAATAACGTTCTGTATTCCCAAAATAAATGTGCAGGGGGATCTCCCAGAATAACGTTTCGTAGTCCCAATGTAAATATGCAGGCGGATCTCCCGGAATAACCTTCTGTAGTCCCAAAATAAATGTACAGGGGGATCTCCGGAATAACGTTCCGTAGTCCCAAAGTAAATATGCAGGGGGATCTCCCGGAAAAACGTTTTGTTGTCCCAAAGTAAATACACGGGAACAACAAGAAGACATGAAGAATTAAAGTGCAAACATACAAGGCAACGTGTAATTTTAGTCTAACATGCTTCGTGTAGTGAAATTAAGGAAATTCAATCAAATAAGCAATTCAGGCAACTAGGCATGATTCTCTAAACTAACATAGACTATAGTTGCAGTTAAAATAAAACATGTAAGAAAGAAACTCAGGCAAAATATTTAAAGTAAAAATTGGATTTTCAACAATTAGCACAAGTACGCGCTCGTCACCTCATGTACAAGGCATTCAATTACCAAATATCACATCCTAAAGGGTAAGGTCCCCCACACAAGGTTAGACAAGCCACTTACCTTGAACCGACTCAATATCAACTTGAAACCACACGTTTTCCACGAGTATCCGACTCCAAATGCCCCAAATCTATTCAAATAAATTGCATACTGACATCTCATGCAATTGATTCTACTATTCAATTCAAGGTTACGACGCGAAATTAGGTGAAATGACCAAAACGACCCTCAGGCCAGCATCTCGAAATCGGGTAAATTTTACATTTTCAGAACCCTCGTACTCTCACGAGTCTAGCCATGTAAAAGTTACTCAAATCGTAGGTTAATCACCCACTCAAATCCCAGTTTTAGAAAAAAAACTAAGTTATACCCCAAACAACCAATTTCATCCATGGAAATCCCTGACTTTTAAGTTGAAAACGTGTTAAATGATGTTAATGATTGAAAGAAATGAGTGAAAACCAACTTAAAACTGATTTGGAAGAGACTTGTTCTTTGAAAAAATCACCTAAGAGTGTTGAGTTTGAGAAAATGTGAAATATGAAGTAAAAACTCAATTTTTGGTACAGTTCAGGCTACTGATTAGCTTCGCAAATGCGAACAGGAGTTCGCAATTGCGAATACCCCTGACATGGTAATTGCGAAGTATAGTTCGCATTTGCGAACACTGAGCAGGATGGCGGGGGAGGGGGTAATTCGTATTTGCGAACATCTTGTTCGCATTTGCGATCAGGCCTGCCCAGGTATACCTTCGCATTTGTGATGATACTGGTCGCAATTGCGATCATGCCTGCCCAGCCATACCTTCACATTTGTGATGCTGGCTTTGCAAATGCGAAGCCTACAGATCAACCACACCAGCCGATTCCAAGTCCAAAAATGATGTATGTGGCCTATCCAAAACTCACCCGAGTCCTCGGGGCTCAAAACCAAATATACACACTACCTCGAGAACATCCTATGAACTTATCTGTACGATCAAAACGCCAAAATAACATCATATACATCAAATTAATCCTCAAAATCCGTGATTTCTATCGAATTTCATAAAACTTCAAATTTTCCATTTTTAAGTCCGAAACACGTCAAACGAGATCCGTTTTCAACCAAACTTTACAGAAAGGACTTAAACCATATATACGACCTGTACCGGGCGCCGAAACCAAAATACGGGCCCGATACCATCACTTTCTAATCAGTTTTCATTTCCAATCTCCTTAAATATTTCCAGAAAACAATTTTTACTCAAAAATTCATTTCTCGGGCTTGGGATCTCGGAATTCAATTTCGGGCATATGCCCAAGTCCCATATTTTTCTACGGACCCTCCGGGACCGTCAAATCACAGGCCAGGGTCCGTTTACCCAAAATATTGACCGAAGTCAAATTTATTCATTTTAATATCAAAACTTAGCATTTTTCACAAAATTTCATATTTAAGCATTCCGGTCACGCGCCCGGGCTGCGTACGCAAATCGAGGCAACCCTAAATGAGGTTTCCAAGGCCTCGGAAGCACGGAATGGGTAAGAAAACAGGTGATGACCCTTTGGGTCGTCACACTAGTGCCATCACGATACCCAACAGAGGGAAATTTGGGTCGTGACAAATTTTATATCCAATAATTACTCATAAATTGCATTACAAATAATTTCATAATATTTCTTAGCTGAATATATCATTTTTAATCCTATTAGGATTTAATAATTTCATAAATTAGCCAATTCGGCATTATTTGACTATAGTTATAACAAATTTGCAATTATAGCCTAATTATACATTTTATGCTATTTGAATTAAATAATTAGTCATTTTATATTTTAAATACTAGTTAATTACCTTAATTTCACCTATTTAGGCTTAATTTTATTTTATATGATCATTAGCTATTTTTATTAATTATTTACCTATTTAATTCGGTATTTAGCGAGTAGCCATTTTTTATTTAAAATATAGCCTAAATTCAATCTGGTCCTAACCCATTTAATTTAGCCCAAAACCCAGGCCCAATATCTAAGCCTACCTGACCCAATCATGTGTGTAATCTGGACCGTTGATCAAATTAGATCAACGACCCAGATTCACTCTTACCTTAATTAGTCTTAGACGACTACCCCATTTCCCCTCATTCACTCCCCGTTCAAACATCTCTCTACCTCTCTCTCTCTCTCTCTCTCTATCTATCTATCTCTAGTTCTCTCTAGAACCTTCTAGTCTCCCTCCTCTCCGATGGACTCTGTCCATGCTCTCGGACCACCTCCCTCGCCGGAAGCTATGTCCTCTCACCCTCTCCTGGCCTCCGTTTCACTCCACACCAGTTTGATGCTACCCCGAGGTCCTCACACTATAACAAATGTGATATTTAGCTACAAAAATTTTAGCCACGACACAAAATTCATCACTAATTATTCACTTTTCGTGAAGAAAATTATGTTTCGTGTTTAGATACATAATCCGCATACTTTTAGTGACGAAACATAAAATTTCGTAGCAAAAGTTTTGTCCACTAAAGTTTCCCACCAAAAAATAACTTGGCGCCATTATTTAATAACATTAGCCACGAATTTTATACAATTGGTGACATATTATTTTTTCACTAATGAAGTGTCTAATTTGTGACAAATCATAATTTGTCTTAAAATTGGTAAAACTTTGGAAACGAAAATTTTTTTTCACAAAAAATGTGTTATTAAAGTAGTGACAAAATAAAATTTGTAGTTAAACATGGTAAACTTTAGCTACAAAAGTTCTAATTTATTATGACATTAGTTTTTGGCACTAATAGTGCAAACAATTAGTGACAATTATTTAGTTATCTCTGTTTAACCTACAATTTAGTCACAACAACATTTTTGTCATGAAAAATATCATTTTTAAATGGTTACGACTTGAATTTTGTAGTTGAATAGTAAAATTATTGGCGACAAAAAAGATTCATAGTAAAAAACTAAAAGACATAGTTTTGTTCATATATGACACAAAAAGTTACTTTCGGACTAATTAACCTTATGACTGAAGCACCCATGTTGAAAAATTATCAAATTCTAGAAAATTGAATCCCATTTTATAAAGTTGTATTATGAAGTCTATATGACCTGCAAATGAAAAAAATCAAATTAAAACCAAACTCATTTTGATTCAATTGTCATATCTAACTTTAAAAAATATAAAACCAAATTAAAATTTAATAGAACCCAAGGAACACTTGGTGCTAAAAAATTTCATATTGTTTATATAGGAGCAGTCTATATATGGACTTATATGGAATCTAACATAATACATCAACTGTCAAATAAAAGGTGAAGTTAGTGTTAAATTGGTCTCAGCCAACTACACTTAAGGGATTCAGGGGTTTTCTTGGTTTGGTAAGATGTTATAGGAGATTCATTTAAGGTTATAGAATCATTAACATGCCTTTACATTATCTCCTCAAAAAGGGTAGTTTTAGTTGGACCTTTATAGCTTCTACAGCTTTCGAAGGGCTGAAAATAGCAATCACTTCAGCACCTATTCTTGCCTTTTTAGACTTCTCCAATGAGTTATCATAGGTGATTGATACTTCATATTGGAGCTTTATTTATCAAAGGTTTATCTAATAAGAACAAAATTATTTCTTTGTACAAAGGGAGCTTCTAGCCTTGGTCACTCTAGTACAAAAATAAAGGCCCCACCTACTTGCGAGACACTTTATCATTAAGACTGATTACTACAGTCGTAAGTATCTATCAGTGCAGAGGCTTACTACACCTAATTTATTCTACATTACTACAGGTAATCATTTATATTACACAACTCTTGTAAGATAATTAAACTATTTTTTGACATATCATGTGATAAAATAAATGAAAGGCCTAAAAACATCATAATACTGTAAATAAAAAAAAATTACAATTAAGTTGTCAAAACCATCAAGTGTCTCAACAAGCCTGCAAATACTTTATCGTATACATGGCTAATAAAAGGCATCTGAACATAAGGAGTTCACGAGATCCATTGCAACAGTTAGAGCTAACAAGATTCATAAGACTACTTCTAAGTTGTATTCTAACAAAACAAGAATTTAAATTGTGTTGTCTCATTTGACAGAGAAGCCTTCTCCATCTCTTTTCTGCAAATGTCACTCAAACCAAAGTTATTGCTTCTTTTTCTTTTTCCCTAGCCTGGAAATAAATTATCATGTGACAGAAAATATTATTCACCAAAAAGAATCTCAAAGAAATAAATATCCTTACATACAACACCACAAATAAGTGATTTAACATAAATGTAGTAATATATTTATCAAAATTTTGCGAAGATTGTTTCTAGTAATGATTGAATAAGGGTTATATCTAAAAATAAAATGAATACCAAAAGATTACTACTTGAGAAAATATTTTCCTTGATTTGCGTACCAAACACCAGAAAATAAATAAGATTACTACTTGTGTTCCAAGAAAATATTTTCTTGAAAAACATTTTCTATGAAAACATTTTCCTTTATACCAAACACACCCTTAAGAGAAAACAAAAGGAGAATCTGCTTTAGAAATTTAAAGTAGAATAAACAGAGGACAGAGAGACCTACACAGGCGGATATTACCTCAAGACATCTATAAATGGCCTAATTATTTAAAATCTCTCATTCGCTCTATCGCCAACATAATATATTAAAAAAAGATGCATACCCAGCATTTATGTAATTCCTTGTACATGCAGCTTATAAAAGTGCACCTTGCAAGTATCTTTTGGCTTCCTTAAGCATCTAAACTTGTTTTGACAACTAAGACAGATAAAAGAGAGCCCAACCCTATAAAGCCAATAATTCATTGATGACCATAAACACCATCTATAAAGCAAATGTGCAGCAGAACAAATTCTTAAAATGGACTGACCTTGGTGTTCTCCAAGTGTCTTATAGCTTCTTTCTGAGAAGAAGAATTCATAAACAATTGTATGCAACAAAGCTCACCTGCCATATGATCCTTCTTTTTCACCTGATCATCATGCAATTTAAAAATACACAGGACGAAGACATGGCATTAGTATATACAGAAAATGGAAGTAAATCGACTAGGGCAGCCTATCAGAGAATATGATCAAATTTTGGAGTGAAGCCTGTGGAAAAATACAAAGATTGAGCTTCTTGAGGTTTACCAAAGCACCTAACTAAGAAACCAGGTAATAAAGTTAACATTTAAGAGAAAACAAAAGGAGAATCAGCTTTAGAAATTTAATAAAGTTAAATAAATAGAGGACAGAGAGACCTACACATGCGGATATTACCTCAAGGCATCTATATATGGCCTAATTATTTAAAACCTCTTACTCACACTATCTCCAACATAATATATTAAAAAAAGATGCATACCTAGCAGGTTACAGACCTTACTATTATGAGGTTACATCATAAAACCAATGTTGTCATCATCATCTGTGATATCGACTTAATCTTCATTAGTACTATTACTATCTTCATTCCCCTCATTCTCCTCATGATCAATGATGTACTATACCATTGTGTCATCCTCTTCGTCAGAATTTTCTTCGTCATAACCAACATCATGTTCTGTCTGAGCCTCCAATTTAATTACAGTTGCATCTAGGGTAACCGAATCAACATCATCTCTATGTAGTTGACCCAGCATATTATCCGTATCATTGACAATTCAATTATTTTCAAGTGAAACATCTTGATATACTTCATCATTTGTTTTGCCATTTCCTGTCTCTGAATTTTGCATCTCTGGCACATCATATCAGTGTCTATCTTGAAATTTTAGGACAATAACATCAAAGAAAGCAGGTGGAAAGATCATCTCAAGCTTACACAATATTATTATATCCTTTTCTAGTTGTTCTAAGTCATTTTTTCTCAAAGTCTTGCAACATAATAGTTGAAAGAAATCGCCTAACTCAATCAATGCTGAAGAGACATCTTTATATACAAATCCACGAATAGCAATAGGCAACAGTCGTTGTAACAAAACATGATAGTCTTGACGTGCCCATAATTAGAATTCGACACGAATACGATAACATTTTTGAAGAATTGACCAAACATAAATTATCATTACCATTTTGCCATGTATTCATCATCATATATAAGAAGATTTATACAGTTATAGTCTTGGTGTTCCCATAATTCAAAATTGAAACTGTCATCTTTCTTTTGTGTATACTCCAAAGCTATCTATATTGTCGTGTGTTCTAGCTAGGAAGTTTCATCAAATCTACATTTCTACGTGTTTCTATTTTTTCTTAAGAAAATATTTATTTCATCTCACACCTCTCGTACTTTCACAATTTCGATTTTTCATTCATATGATTTAAATTTCTATAAGATTGCTTTATCGTTCATAATATTTTATTTTATTCAATACCAACAATTGAGATATTTTCGTATATATTAGGTGATGGTATAGTTGAGGATGAAAATGAAATAAACCTTATAGATATAGTCATTATTACAAATTATGTTGAAAATTATTAACAACTTGATCCGCTGTAATACCGGTTAATTCCTTCTCAATTTGAAAGAATCTGGGTTAAAACCCCGGCAGCAGAAAACCTCTTTATAACAGCCTCATGTGTTTCGAATATTTTTGGATGTTATAGTGAAGTGTTATTAAGAAAACACATATTATAACAGCAACAATAATAACAATCCAGTGAAATCCCACAAGTGGTGCACTACAAGAAATTTGTCTTTTAGTGGCGACCAAAGTCACCACAAAATCATTGATAGTCGCCACCAAATGTTTACAGTAGCGACTATGGAACTGCTGCAAGTACTTCCATTACTGAATGTTATTAGTGGCGACAACATGAGGTCTCCACAGAATGTATACATTTTGTGGCGTTGTGGTCGCTACAAAAACTCAATGTACTCGCCACAAGAAAGAGTTCCACCAAGCTGATTTTATTGAAGTCGCTACTGTAGTGTAACATTTAGTGGCGACTTAGTCGCCACAAAACTATTAATCATCAGTGGCAACTCTAATAGCGCTACTGTTGAATGACATTTAGTGGCGACTTATGCGCCACAAAAACTATTAATCATCAGTGGAAACTCTAATAGTGCTACTGTAGAGTGACATTTACTGGCGACTTAGTTGCCACAAAATGATTAACCATCCGTGGAAAATCTAATACCTCTATTGAAGATTCACATTTAATGGCGACTTAGTCGCCACAAAAATGATAAGCCATTAGTGGCAACTCTAATAACGCTACTGAATAGTTTACTCTAGTATTAATATTAATCTAGCATCTGAAACTTCTATATTAATATTGATATATATATGTTTAAGATCATTCATTAATAAACACCAAAAGAATTTCCTAAACCAGATACTAAATACTTCCATTTCATTGTACGCATATACATATAACCAAAAAGCAAAATATTGACTACCTTAGCTTCAAGTTCCTCCGCATATATACTACGTAATACTTCATTGTCATTGTACGCATTTACATATAACCTAAAAGAAAAATATTGAGTGCCTTAGCTTCAAGCTTCTCCTTCATTGTCACCACTGTTTAAGAACCTTGTCCCTATTATTAAAGAAAAAAAAATACAAGATTACATTGTTAGAACATTAAGATAACATCAAGGTGAAAAAACTATAAGTACATACAAAATGTATATATCTGAAGAACAACTACTTGTTACTTTCTCACATTCTTTTGCTCTGAGTATTTTCTCTGGGAGATGAAATGTTGTTGCACTGTATCTTTACTAGTGCAATAAAAATGCCAACTTTCCCCTCTATTTTAAAGATTTCCTACAATTTAATGTTTCTTGAATTTCCAAATCATTGTATACATGATCTCATTTTGTTCTAAGAGACCAAGTCTGCTTATAGGAAGACAACACTTGCAACAATCCACTTGAAGAAATCACACAGTATTTGCAAAAATCTACTAAAAACTAGTGAATCCTCCCTTGTCCTACACTAGAAACCTTTGTAAATCAAATGACTATCACTTAAAGCAAGAAATGCGAGATTATATATGACAGACATACTTAACTCTTACATCACCCGTTATTCACATGTCTGATATTGTCCTAATCATGTCCTTTCAAAAAAAAGAATTAAAATCAGAGAATTGTGTCACTCTACCAACTAGTTTGCAACTTTTTCTGCTTTGCATCTTTTTCCTTCAGTGTATAGAAGAACTTCTAAGAGAACATGAGTTACAATTCTAAAGTACAAAAGTTGTTCTAGGGCGACTTCGTCCTCACTGTATCCTCTATTTTGTTCTACTTGGCCTCTATCATATTTGATCAATTTTAACCTTGTATAATCATACGCGTTCTACAACATGCTTATCAAATAAAAAAAACACACGTTCTACAATACTCATCTTACACATATTGTGGATATGTTAGTTCTACAGGTCCAACATTCACTTCCTTAGAATATTACCTCAACAAGTATAGCATAATATCAAACTTGATCCAACCAACTAAATGAACTAACCTCAAATTACTAAAAGTGCTTAAAGGGATCAAACGGATGTCCAAAAGTCAACAAAAATATTAATGAACACATCTCAAAGCTCAGCGAGTATTTTTGAAGGCACCATTCTTTCCAGTGCCCTCAGTATACATCCTCATACCTTCCGGGACATTACCTAGTAAATAGACTTAAAAAAGGATGAATTTTAAAGTAGCATGTCATAAGAATCAAGAGATATATCTCGAGAATTAAAAACAGAAAAGCGTATCCAAAGTAAAAAATTACAGAATTATTAACTGTTAATCTAGAAGTCAAATCAAAATACCTTAGAAGTTAACTCCTTGGTCCCCACTTGAACCACACTTGCAGCTGACTGTGCTGCCGAGGCAGCTATCATAGATAACCTACCAAATCCCTACACATTCCAAACAGTAACTCAATCAGCTATCAATAAGTAAGCCTATCACAGCACAGCAGAACAATTAAAATCAGTCTTTACTCTTACATAACTGTTCCTACATCCCAATTTATACGTTCAAAATGTTTGACAAATTTTATACAGCTTACACGTTCAAATTCATTAACTACTCACATTTTTTGTTCAGTTATCACTAACATAATATATAAGCTAAATTAACATATCAATTTCAAGCAGAACAATGTAGTAATCTGATTTCAAACTAAACACTGGTCCTTTTGCAAGCGGAACAATGTAGTAACATGTAAGAACAATTTCAAACTAAACACTGGTCCTTTTGCAAGCATAACAATGTAGTAATCTATAAGAACATCAAATGCAGTACCAAATTCAAGCACAACAGTATACAAAGCCTGTTTTAAACTACATTGATTGTAGTTTTGTAACAAGTGCAACAGATTGACACGCAGAAGCAGACTATGTGCCTCAGACTTTTGGTGTATTGTAATAAATGATCCCCACACATTTAAAGTCAAGGGGACAATAGACACAGGAGACAGGAATTAATTAAGAGTGGAAACCAGAATCTCGCATTTCATACTAGACATTGCTAGTAAAGACTGGAGGCTGAGAACATATATAATTCATTTATTTTATAATTAGAGTTGGAACTTCATATTTGTAACTTCCTTTGAACAAAAAAACTACCCCTCTATGCCAGTAAAATAAGGTCACATTTCAGAAGATAAAAGTTCACCTGCAGTACAGGTTCCTTAGCGAGAATCACACTTCCAGCTTGGTCAAAGGGTTGAGCTTTCACATGATGATTGTTAATATGCATAACAACGTTATCAACTCAGATAGTGGATGTGAAAGGGGTTGTTATACTCAGCATATGGAATAAGTAAAAGCATGGAAAAAATCAAACTTCAAAGTTCAAACTCATAAGAACTTATCATACCAGCACCACAAGGAATTTCAGCATAACTCACTTAACTTCAGAACTCGGCTCACTTTTTATCCATTTGGGTTTCTTTTTGACCATTTATGGATTTTTCTAGAAACAGAGTTTATACAAGGTTTTTCATTGGCTGGTCACCCCTGGCTTATTCAGGACAATAGACAGTACGTACAATGCTAAGTCTTATGACTACGGAGCCCGATAGTACATTAGAATTGTTCAGATTCTATTATAAACATTAAACTGTGCACAACAATCTAGAGAAATAAGAAGGAAGGGTGGATTTTAAATTATGCTTGATAAGTAGAAAGTGCTCTCAAGTCTCCACTACCCCTCCTAAGAAACCTCATGTTCACAAGTTTAACAAGGTATCTCAATGGATAGGATGGTACTCTATTTTATTTTCAAGGCGCTTGAATTTCGAAAACTTGACAATTGAAGCTCAGCAAAACAATTTGGATTGAAGAACTAAGCTGTAGCTATTTGAAATCTGCTCAATTGTTTATCAATTTTCAATTTTCAGAAGCTTTGCTCCAAAAGAACTCAGAAACTCATTCGCAACTACTCGAAACAAGAGCAAATACAAAACTCCAAGCAAGCTATCAATGAGATTTTCGGTAAACACTTTGAAAATCAATCAAAATTCCCAACTGAACTCATAAACCAGAACTTCATAGAATAGTTCAAACTCATAAAAATCTCGAGTTGTTCTCACGAACTCAACTGAGTCACTAATCAATAGGAAGCTCGAGTTGACTTATGAACTCAAACTCAATCAACTTTAAAGAGAGGTGAGGTTCAGTGGCTGATTCGACTAACCAATCTCAATTCTTTTAGAAATCCAGAAATTGAAACATGTTTAAGCTTAGAGAAATGAGACCTGATGCGTCGAGGAGTGCGTAGGTTGCGCAACAGCTTCAGGAACTCAAATCCCAGAATTAATAGTTGTTATTCGAAGTTCTTTGAGCGGCTCAAAATTTCCTAACCAATTATAGAGCTGTTGGAGTCATACTCAATTAACATAAGAACCCAAAACTCAAATTCTAACAACTACACACACAGGAAAAACAAAATTTAAAAAAAAGAGATCTTAGAGTCCTACTAAAAGTTAAAAATAGTTGTTCAATAAAAGCAGTGAGAGCAGAAATTGAGAAAAAATTGTACCTGGTGGAGTTGTCTTCAGTGAGTGAGGTCGTGAACGGAAGTGATGCGAGACTATATTGCATAGTTTAACATGTGATATACCTTACATTTTATGCGCATTAATGATAAAATTACACTTGTTATGTGCTTAATGGAGTTTATTTTATGTGTAGGTGAATTAGAGATGGAAACGGAGCTAAAGGGATGCAAATACGTCGAAAATACGCAAAAGGAGACGCCCGGGCGATAGCCGGGCGTTTGCACCCTAAAGCCAGGCCCCCCTGGCGTTAGGGGGGAGTTTACCCCATAAAGGCTGCCCCCCCTTGGCGTTAGGGGGGCGTTAGAGCTATAACGCCAGCCCCCCCCCCCTCCCCGGCGTTAGGGGGGCGTTAGAGCCCAAACGCCAAGGGTCTCCAGTGTTGCCCAAGTCCGAGTTTGACGAGTTTAAGTGTTTCCCAAGTGAAATAGAAGTCTCCTACACGGTTAGGGTTCACCCTAAACCTATAAATAGACTCCTAAAACACAATTAAAAGGTGA
>ML430943.1:0-20964 GCA_005239525.1 Nicotiana knightiana
ATCCATCAGTAGAGGCTTGTAGACATATCCTGTCAGTTAGTGCAGTATGTTGGGCTTGTAAGCTTGTATGTATATTTTGTTAGTTTGCCAGTTGTAGTAGTTATGACGGCCTTGTCAGCCCAGCTTTATATTGATGTTTATTTAGTGTTAGTTTCCTTTCATCTTTATATTTTTCTTCGCAAATTGTCTTGCAATGTGTCCCATGGCCAAAGTATGACATTATATGTTCAGAGTCCCTTAGTTTCAAGTTGGTACGTAAGGATAAGAGAGGCACTAGGTGCCTGTCTCTCCCCCCAGGTTCAGGGCGTGACAAAAGTGGTATCAGAGCAGTTATGTCCTTGGGAGTATACAAGTCGTGTCTAGTAGAGTCTTGTTTATGGGTGTGTTGTGCACCACACTTATAAGCAAGAGGCTACAGGGCATTTAGGACTGTCACTCTTTCTTCTTACTCTAGATCGCGTGGTAAAGCTCAATTATAAGAACTCAATTTCCTAAATTCTATTTTATTCATAGTATGACGATGCCTACATCTAGAAAGAGGGTTGGTAAAAGATATGGATGTGGAAGAGTTGAGTCAGAGGAACTCGATTTTTGCATCATGCTTATGATGGATAAATATGAGGTATTCAGCAGATCATGTATATACTAAGATGTGTAAGCTTCTTGATAAGGATTCCTAAGGCAAGAATTCCTATCCACTTTTACAGTAAAAAGGAATATGAGAATCCGAAGGTAGACATAAGTTTCAGCAAGTAAAAGAAGCAAGGTGAAAAAGGGTACGAGGTACCCAGCTAATGAAAATTATCAGTATTTACAATTCAGGAAGAGGAATATAAGCCTTTTGAGTTACCTTCAACAATAACAGAGGTATGTACAATTGGCCACAACCATCTGATTTATGCCCTATGGGGGCTAACAAAAGAAGTATATGAGTAGGACGGATATCAGCATCCGGCTAGGGTTAGAGTGACCCAAAATGGTGGATATATTCTTTGCGTTAATTGACATTTTCGAAGGGTATTGCAAATGTGCTAATAGATCTCCTTATGAGACACTTAGATGGTGTACCCTAAAATAGTACAACTAGATATGGGTACTACAAAGATAGGCACTGGAAGCCTTGAAGGGATAAATATTACCTTAGTATGCTCCCATCCTTAGTAGAGAAAGAATGTTAGGCAACCGAAGAGCCAGTAGATGGAGGAAGGGGAGCTAAAAGCAAAATAATGTCCTGTTCGAGTTTTCAGAATAAAGTGATAGACATAAATGTTAGGGGGGAAATAAGAAGAGAGACAATGAAGCATTATAAGTAAAAGGTGATACATGGATGACAACGGTAGATCAAAGAGATGACAGAATTACAGAGTCTATAGTCAAGTGAAGGAAAAGATTAGAGGTGGCAGGCCTTGAGACAACAAAAGAGTATACGCCATAAAGTCATATATTCATTTCGAGAAATAAGTTCGTGACTCCAACCCAACTACCAGAAGGAAAAGTTAGACCCAGAGTACTAGAAATCAGTATGGGTTGGTAAACAAGATAAACTAAACATGAATTAGGGACTGAGTGAGTTGATAATGGTCGACATCATGAGAATTTCAGATTTTGTTCCAGAGATAACAGAATGAACAACAGAAGAATATTAATGAGAAATTCATAGAATGGTCATTTAGGAAGATGCTCCCTAAAGCAAGCAATGTGAGCAAAGTTAAGCTTAAGGCATTGTATGTGCCAGTTACACTAAGTGTCACCCTTGCGAGTAAGGAAATTTCTTATCCTTGGTGCAGAAGGATTACCGCAAGGTGAGTAAGGTTCATCGATGATGAGATAAGATACCAAGATGAAAAGGTAAAACATCTATAGGTAAAGCATCGTAGCGCTAGATCCTAGTACTCCCCTAAAGAGGGGGGAGGGGATATGGAGTGATGTGGCATTGAGTCAAAACTAAGTGTTTCTAGTAATTATGGAATGGTAAAGGAAGAATGCCATAAAATTAAAAAAGTATGAGATTGCACTTATTCAAAGCCTACAGATATGCTACGATTCCAGAACATTATGCAAACACGACATCAAGGAGAGGAAGTAAGGGTTCCTGCCCGGATGTTATTGCTAAATAAGGAGCCAGTGCGAGAGGTAAGTTAAGACAAAGGAAATAACCCAAGAAAGCTACGCGGAATATTGATACAAGAATGGGCCAACGTCTAGTTAGTAGTTGATTCAAAAAGAGCCTAGTTATGGCTAGATACGAGGATACAGACAAATCAATAGATCGTGCAAGATAAACAGAGTGGACCCCAACATGGGGAATTCAGTCTCGCAGAAATGACATAGTGACCTTTGAGAAATATTTAGATAGGATTTGGGGTAGTTAAAGGTACTGTATGAATGTTACAGAAATTAAAAAAAGTTCCACAGGGAAGATAGTTAAAACTTTAGTCCAGAAGCAACCATACGAGCACAAAAGTGTGGAGGTAAGTAACTACGGATAATTATAGGCGAGGAAGGACATCAAAAAAGAAATCCAGTCGAGTATACCATGTAATAAGCTCGCAGCTTTACAAGAGTCAGAGGGTCCTCCCTAAGTAATACAATGAAAGACTAGCTGGTAAAATAAGGAAGAAGGCTTCAACCTCATAAATGAAGAAACAAATAAGGAACTCGTCCCGACCAGCAGAACTATAATGAAAGGAAAATGGTGACCCTATGTAACAGATCAAAACATACTTGTATGATAATATCTAGCACAGCGGTCTCCAGCCTACTATATGAAACACATGAACGGGTCGGGCCTCCCCCTTTTCGGCACCCTCTACTCACCTGAATATCTCGTTATGACACACCTGCCCGAAGCCTAGGACAATATCTCGCCATGTGGCTGATATGTCCATACTCAAAGCAGCCTCTGTGTTGATGTGGCTGTGGAAACTGAGCAGTATGAGTACTCTGAGACCCATGAGCACCTGAAACACTGTGTGAAGCCGGAAGTGCAAACTGGACTGGCTGACCCACAAAACTTCTACCATGTCGTACCCTGCCTCTAAAATAAGGACCAGTAGATCTCTCCGGTCTACGAGGCCTTCTCGACTCCCTATACTCTCTCTCCTGATCTCGTATTCCCTCTCTCTCCCGGTCCCACATGCCCTCTAACCAGCGAGATATTCCTACCACGTGCTGAAACAAAATATATGACTCCAGCTCTTGAGCCATGCTAAACTGAATATCATGCCTGAGCCCTCAATGAATCTACGCACTCGCCCTCTAACTGAAGCGACCAAGCCAGGTGCATGTCTGGCCAAATCACTGAATCTGACGGCGTACTCTAATACTAACATAGTGCCCTAACGCAACTGCTCAAACTCCACGCGCCATGCATCCTGAAGGGACTAAGGTACAATCTTTCTCAAAAACATCTCTTAAAACTGAACCCATGTAAGTGAACCTGCATCGGCCGGGCTATCCAACTCATATGTCTGCCACCACTGATAAACCGCTCCCTTAAGCTAGAACGTAGTAAAAGCAATCCCACTGGTCTCAACAATATCCATAGTGCGGAGGATTCTATGGCTCTCCTCCAAAAAACCTTGTGCACTCTCTGAAGCCAAACTGCTGAATGTAGGAGGGTTATGTCTCTTGAACCTTGCAAATCTAAGTTGTCCATCCTCGGATGTTGCTGCTCTGACCACGAGCTTAACTTGAACCACATGCTATGTCACCATGACACCTGAAACCTGACCAGCGCGAAATCGCTGCTCTAGAGTGTGGCGGCGGGAGTCTGGGCTCCTCCCCTGTCTCTGAAGTAACTGGTGCAACCGAAAATAACCCCGCCTGAACCAATGTACCAAACATGCTCAGTAACTATGCTAAAGTCTCCTGAAGTCCGGGGATAACAACAGGCGCCTCCAGTACCTGCCCCCCAGCTGGAACTACTAGCAGCTCCCCAACTGCTGCTCTGGTAGGTGCCCTAGTTGTGGCTCGTGCTCCTCGTCGACTTTTGCCTCTGACCCTAGCGACCTCTGCTCCGGGGGTAACATCATCAAGAACCACAGCTCGTGTCCTCACCATTTGTGAGAGAATGGAATGATAACTTTAAAACTCCAAGATCAATGAAATCGCACGATACGAATGAATGAAGTGAAATTGTCCTAATAGTTTTGTAGCCTCTCGAGGATAAGTACAGACGTCTCCGTACCGATCCACAAGACTCTGCTAAACTCGCTTATGACTCGTAGCACCTATCAACCTAGAGCTCTGATGCCAACTTGTCACGACCCAATTTTTCCTCTGTTGAGTATCGTGATGCACTTAGTCTTAGGTATTAGGTAAGCCTAACATTTGTTGTATAACAACAATAATAAAGGAAATCTAACAGTCTCGATATAGAAATCTTTACATAATTTACAAATTTCCCAAAACCGGTAGTACAAGTCATAAGCTCTACAGAGTTGCTCCAACTTCTAAATACAATTGTTTGGAAATGAGTAAAAACAGTTTGAATAAAAGGTAAGAAGGTGACTCCGAAGCCTGCGAAAGCAGCAGTAGGTTTACCTTTAGTCTCCTTAGCAAGGATCCGCATAGCTACTAATGATCAATACCTGGATCTGCACAAAATGTACAGAAGTGTAGTATGAGCACACCACATCGGTGCCTAGTAAGTATCAAAACTAACCTCGGTGAAGTAGTGACGAGGACTAGTCAAGACACCCACTGTCCAATAAACTGAACAAGCATAAGTATAGGAATGATAGAACATGACATCTATCTAAAGACTACGCGATACGGTTAACGACACAACAACTGCAATAAGGAAGGTAAAACAACAAGTAATAGCGGAACACCATAATAAGACACAGAAGAATGAACGGAAACACAGCCCAAATCCGAAAATCACAATACAGTAAAGGCAAGTAGTAACTCAGCAACTGCAATAGTTTTCACATCAGGTCTCAGCCAACAAACCCCAATAAACTAGTCTAATCCTTCAAGTGTAAACTTTCACCCGTAAGTTTTTAAATTGAGGTCTTTAGAATATAATTCTTTCCAGTAAGAAATTCTTTTTGAAATACACTTCCTTCAAATAAATATCCTTCAAACATAGTTCTTTCAAGATAAAAACCCTTCACATATAATCTTTTCAAATAAGTATCCTTCAAACATAGTTCTTCCAAGATCAATACTTTTCAAATATAAGCTTTTCAAATAAATATCCTTCAAACATATCTTTCAAGATAAATACTTTTCAAATATAACTCTTTCAAATAAATATCCTTCGAACATAGTTCCTTCAAGATAAATACTTTTCAAATATAAACGTTTCAAGTAAATATCCTTCGAGTATAAGTCACCCTATGACACATAAACATAGAAGTTTAGCAGCTCCGAACACAAATATAAGAACATGGAAATCTACCAAGATACCGTCCCGTAGTCTCGAATTAATTATGCAGTACAGGGGGATCTCCCCGAATACGTCTGTAGTCCCAAAATAAATATGCAGTGCTGGGGGGGGGGGGGGGGGTCCCCCAAAAAACGCCCTTTCTCTTTAACCCCTCTAANGATCTTCCGGAATACGTCCATAATATGTAGTGCTGGGGTATCTCCCGGAATACGTCTGTAGTCCCAAAGTAAATATGCAAGACAGGGGGATCTCCCCGAATACGTCCGTAGTCCTAAAGTAAATATGCAGTGCAGGGGGATCTCCCGGAATATCGTTCCGTAGTCCCAATTTAAACATGCAGCGCAACCAACAGAGATAACAACTATAGCCCGACAGAAACCTCATACATCACCACAACAAGTACAAAAGCAACAATGACAATAATGCAAAGTATGGAGAGTAAATCAACTCAAGAACTTTAAATCACAAAGAATGGTAGAACTCATTCACAAGGAATAACGACAATAAAGAATGCTAGGCGCAAGGAGAACAGCGTAACAAGCGAAAACGAAAATGTAACAACGATTTCACAATATTCAAGTCAACAATAAGAAGCCAACACGAGTCAAATATTACCAAATAAAGGCAAGTCAACTAAGATATAGGTTATCTAAACTCCTTTTGAGGTTGAGTAATTACGAGGGATATTCGACAGTTCAAGTAAGGGTAAGCAGCAAATGATAATCATAACTTCAATTAAGACTAAAAAATTATCGGACGAGATAATAATAATTTCAATTAAAGATAAGCAGCTATGAAAATATAGCATGACGATAGAAGAGATAAAATCTTCAGTTAAGTCAAATCAGGGTCAAGTAGACAGTAAGGGTGAATCCTAAATTAATTATCTCTAATCAAAGCATGTAGAGGTGAAACTAGCAAATAAGAACTCAAACGTATCAAGAACAACTTCATACATGGTGAAAATAAGGACCTAAGAAGCCAAAAAGGCCAACTTCCCACAAATAAGTCCGAGTACGCACTCGTCACCTCACGTACACAGACTACAATCAACATAGAATACTCAAATCCTAAGGGGTAGTTTCCCCCACACAAGGTTAGGTAAGATACTTATCTCAAAGATGACAACTCTATACTCTAAAATGAACTCCTCGGGTGAAAAGACCTCCGGACGGCTCAAATTCCACTAAAATAACTCCAAAGCACAAATGAAACTTATAAAAAGCTATTCCGCATCATAAAGTCTAAATCTTTAACGAAATCCAAAAATCGGTCCAAAAGTCGACCCCCAGGCCCGCACTTCAGAACCCGACAAATTTAACAAAAGTCTGAGTACCCATTCCAATATCAGTTCAACCATACAAAAATTTTCAACTTCCGATATCATTTCATCCCTCAAATCATGATTTTTATTTTAGAAATTTTCTTCAAAAACCAACATTTTCCTCAACCCAAAATACAAATTTAATGATAGAATTAAAGATAAATTCATAGAATACATTAATTACTAGGTGAAGAACACTTAACCAATCGGATTTATTGAAAACCCCACCAAGAATTGCTCAAAACCGAGCTCTGGAAGTCAAAATATGGATCAAATGGCAAACCCTCGAATGTAAACTCTGCCCAGGCGTGACCGCACCTGCGACGAAAATAGCCGCTTTTGCGCAACCTCAAGTGCGCATGACCAACCAAATTTTTCGTCCATCTCGCTTCTGTGCTCAAATATCCGCTTTTGCGGGGCCGCATGCACGCACCATTTCTCCGAATTTGCGGAGACAGCCCAGTCCATCTCCTCTCCCACATGCACCTCCTTCACCGCACCTCCTACCATCGCACCTGCGCACAAGGTCCGCAGGTGCGATTACACCATAACTCAAACCTCCCCACAACCATGGAAACTATGTGAAACACGTCCGAAACACACCCGCTCGAGGTCTAGAATAACTACGAATCGCACCATGAATCGAGATTATGAACTTTCAAATCTTCCAACTTCTAAAACTCGTGTCGAAACCTATCAATTCAACCCGGAATGGCGCCAAATTTTGTGGAGAAGTCCCAATTGACATAATGGAGTTGTTCCATCTCTTGAAATCGAGTTCCGAACCCGGTATCACCAAATTCAACTATTGGTCAAACCTTTCCACTTTCCAACTTCAACTTTCGCCGAAATGCCCCAAATTACCGTATAGACCTCCAAATCCAAATTCGCACGCACGCCTAAGTCCAAGTTTACCATACGAATCTGTTGACATCATCCAAAACTCATTCAGGAGCCGTTTACACAAAAAGTAAAATTTCGGTCAAATTCTCACTGCTTAAGCTTCCAAAACTAGAATCCTCCTTCCAATTCGACACCAAATCATCCGATAATTGAATCCAACCATGCACTCCAAATGATATACATAATGTGAAGCTGATCAAAGCCCTATGCCATCGAACAGAGCTTAAATTCTCAAAACGACCGATCAGATCGTTACAAAGATGATGAAATACAAAACACTCATTGAATGATGTGTATTGCTAAATAAAGTCTTGAACTTGTGAATAGTTTTGATTGATGATTGTATTGTTGATACTAATGTGCTACTGAACATTTGTGTAGTTGTTGTTGTTGTGGTTGTTATTAGCGTTGTTGTTGTGGTTGTTGTTGGTTAATTGCTATTGTTGTTGTTGGTTAATTGTGGTTCAATGGCAACAATGTAATGCTGCCATTATAGGATGGATATTGGTTGTAATTGGCAGGTAGTGTAGCTTAAAAGCATGCATATTCTGCCAGGGGTTTTACCTAGAAAGTCGATCTATTTCGGTCGGAAATCTCATATTAAAAACCAGAAATTCATAATTTTCGACAGAGGTCGGTCGGTAATTTCAACTTGAAATATGAAGATATTTGAAATTTCCGACCGAAGTCGGTCGGAAGTTACGAAAATTACTTTTTTTATTATTCCGGCCGACTTTGGTCGGTCTATTAAAATTTACAAAGAAATACAAAAGGATTATATAGTTTTTATTCCGACCGAAGTCGGTCGGAAGTTACGAAAATTACTTTTTTTATTATTCCGGCCGACTTTGGTCGGTCTGTTAAAATTTACAAAGAAATACAAAAGGATTATATAGTTTTTATTCCGACCGAAGTCTGTCGCTATTTTGAAAAATAAATAAAAAACAATCAAATAATTCCTATCGAAGTCGGTCGCTATTTTGAAAAATAAATAAAAAATAATTTTAAAAATACCGATCGTATTCGGTCGGATATTTACTTTTCCAACAAAGGTTGTCAGTCAAAGCGGTCAACCAACAATTGAATTAACCGACCTACTTCGGTCAGAAAATTGCGACCGCCTTCAATCGCAACACCTTAGCGACCATTATTTTTCCGACGAATTAAAAGTGGTCGAAAAATCGGTCGCTTTTCCATTAATTCCGACCGATTTTGATCGATTTTGGAGGACGAAATTTGACAGTTTTCTAGTAGTGTCTACGGTTACTCTGAAAAAAAAAAGTTAATTGTTTCTGAAAAAATTAAATATTTGGACCCTAAAAAAAGGTCAAAAATCACTTATAATGGACCGGAGGGAGTAGTGAATAATAATATAAAGATTGTTCTATGGTGAGAAAATAATAATACCTCAATTATGGGTTAATATTATGATTGTTCAATTACGAATAACACATAAATAAGGGTAAATTAGTCAAAAATACCTCTAATTATTATTTTCTTAAGGGGCGTGTAACATACAAACACAACAGATAATTTGAGGCGGAGAGAGTACTGATTATGTGAAGTATCAGAAAGCCACTAATTACGATATCATTTATTCAATTAGGGATTGTTTGGTTCATAGTTAAATTATATAAAAGAATTATCTTTTAATGAATAGTAATTATATAAAGATTTCTCTATGGTGAGAAAATAATGTTATGCGTTGTGATACAACGAACAATAATTCATTAAAGCTCTCTTCTATATGTGTGTATACTATCACTAAATTTAGTGCTAACAATTATAGCATTAGCTTTCTCAATAATGCATATTAATATTAATCTTAATATAAATATCGGTTGAACCAGAAAAAGAGAGTATATATTATTATTATTATTTGACACTAGTGGAAAAACATACGTACCCCACGTATGTTTTGGATTGTAGCTAGTCATTAACGAGGTTGCATTGACTACTATGATTGAATCTTTTTAATGTTTTATTTAACCTTCAACTTCCAACAAATGCCTTGAAGAATGACTTTAAGTAAGTTGCTTTGTAAAATAAGATACTGTCACATTATTAATTAATATTATAGCTGAATCATTTGGAATATTTGGGAATGTGGAGAAGTTGACTGTCTACACCATTGCATGGAGGAGTGAGAGATTTGTTGCTCTGCAGATTGAAAGGGGAGTGGCAGTAGAGCTGGCCTTTTCATGTTGATCTTTATTTGTTTTGATATGGAGGGCACTGCCATCATATGGCAGAATTAACCCAAAAATAGGGGAGAAATTAAAAATACATAAACTTGTGCATCTATTAACAGGATTATGTTAGAAAGATAACTATGGCTTACGTCTTGAGCTGAAACACTATTAACCTCTTTAAGCTGAAGAATTTCAGCCGTTCTTATGGATTCAGGCTCACTTTCGCATCTAATTTTATTCTCGATGATTTAACATGAGTAAAAGAGGATATATAATTTTCATCTTTAAAGTAATTTGGTTCCAAATGATACACTAGACAAAATAAAAGGATTGAAGCGTGCGAGCTTATTTATCTATTGATATAAGACAGTACTGTTTTATTTTTTAAGAGAATTTTTTCGATCTCGACTATGTATGATCATTGTCGTTTGTAAATTATTATACAAGTATTATTTACTAATTCGAAGCAGTTTTTAAATATCCAATTCCCCAACATTGACAACGCAACCTCATAGGAATGCTAACATAATAAGTGTACAAAACAAGAAATCATAATTACTTATTTCCGTAAATAAAAAACGTCAGACCTATAGTGCCACGCTAAACGCAGAGGCGGAGCTAGCTTATAGGTGCGGATTCGGGCGAGTCCACTCCCTTTTACTTAAGTATTATATTTATATTAAAAAATTTATTAAATATATATAAATATTTAATTACAAACTCAGTAATTAAGACGATCTACGAGTTCCGAGACAAATTCAGAACCCATAAACTTTAGATTCTAGTTCCGCCTCTGACTAAACGGAAAAAGTCTGGTGTTGATGGTGTGAAGAAAGATATGTTTTGACACGCTTTGTGTTACTCATGAGTAGGGGTATATATTATAACAATGATGAGCTTAAGTCCATTACTTATATTGTCACTGAACTAAATGAAATTATAGGATAAAGTTACTTTGCTTTTATTTGTAATAAGAAAGTCACTAAATTATTCCTATTGCACTATGATGATGTCATGATCCCAAATCCACTAGTCGTGATGTCACCTAACCCAACCGCTAGGTAAGCCAACCAATAATTACTCATTTTCAATAATATTAACGAGACAGTAAAGTAAAGAGATTATCTAACTTTTATACATTTCCCAAGGACTGGTAGTACACATCATGAGCTTCTAAGAATAGAGTTTACAAGCGAAAATGAAATAAATACATAGTCTGTTTGAAAAGTACATAAACATAACTTTATAATCTAAGGCTACCCCGAAAAACAGAGACAATTGCAACAGGGACGCAGGTACATCTTCAAATCCAGCAACCATCGAATACAGTAACAACAACAGCCAACATCTGCACACAATATGCAGAAATGTAGTATCAGTACAACCGACCCCATGTACTGAGTGAGTAACAAACCTAACCTTAGATTGAAAGCAGTGACGAGCTATCACAAGATCGGGTCCAATACCAGTATTCTACAATAGTTCTTATTAGCATAATACAAGTAGTAAAATGGGTATCTCAGAAGTAAAATGCTCAACTCGTCACAATTTTAGAAAATAGGCATGCTTTTCAAATATCTTAGTGAAAACTCAATTCTTTTGCCGAAAATGCCAAAAATACGGGTGAGTTTTTCTCAAAATCCTTCAACAATAATTAAGAAGTTTCATTTTCTTTCCAAAAAAAAAAAAATTTTCAAAATCACCTCTCTATGCCCACATATCAATATAAGTAAAAAGTCATGAATGACGTAATACTATATAGCATGAGGAAAAATGTATCTTTATACTTGTTTGTCAAGTTGCATATCAAATGCGATGCAACTCAGTGATAAAACCATATGCATGCTCTCAGAATATCAATTCACTCGGTCCTCATAGTCGCTCCATCCTCACAGCCACTCAGTCCTCACAATCACTTAGTTCTCCCAATCACTCGTCACTCGGCACTTGGCACTCGCACTCAGTAGGTGCCTGCGCTCACTAGGGGTGTGTACAGACTTCGGAGGGGCTCCTTCAACCCAAACTCTATAACAAGCCAATCGTGGCATAAATCAGTAAAACATGCCGTGACGTGCAACCCGATCCCATAAAAATCCTCACCATCAGGCCCTCGGTCTCACTCAGTCATCAATCTCTCCAGTCTTTCGGGCTCTTGATGTCATGAAACTAGCTCGACAACAATGATATGATGTATCAATAAATAAAAATTAAGACTGAGATATGATATGCATATAAATACGTATAACTGAGTATATAAAACGATGAAAGCAGATAACTCAAAAGCAGAAATGACCTTCAACTTCCAACAAATGCCTTAAAGAATGATCTTAAGAAGGTTGCTTTGAAGAAAAATAAAATACAGTCACATTATTAATTAATATTATAGCTGAGTCATTTGGAATATTTGGGAATGTGGAGAAGTTGACTGTCTACACCATTGCATGGAGGTCACGCGAACGTACGTTTATGCATTTTTGTTCCCTATAAATGAGTCCTTTTATCCGCTGTAAGTAAACGTACAAAAAATTGACTCTGAAGTTTATTTTCCCAGGTTCGTCCTCTCTTTTTTTTCTCCTACGATCGGCCAAGGGATTGACATTTAACAAATTAGTAAATGTTTCTTTTCATTAAAGTTTTTATTTATCATAAAACATAGTTTGTTAGGAGGGGTATGATTCACCAACTGAAATATATTGTTGCTTTTTTCTTCTTCCTCTGTTAAGATGATACTTTTGCTCCTGTCGTTGCTAAAATGGATGTGATTCCACTTTTTAAAATAAAGTTGCATTTCCTTTTCTCTTTCATAGAAATATGATTTCCTGTAAATGGAAAATTACTTGTCCATTTATGATACTTCTTCTCGGGGCGAAGCAGAAATTTTATAAAAGATGTTAAAAGTTTAATATATATTTACAAAACGTAATTATTGATTTATATATACTTAGTGTAATTTTTCGATGAAAAGTATTTAATTGAACACTTCACTCTATGTGGCTATGCCACTGCTTCTTCTAATACGAAAATTAAACAAAAATAAAGTGATCTCGTTCTACTCGGATGATCGTTTGTCTACAGATCCAAATTCAAATAATCGAAGCCAAATTAATCCAAGTCAAGTTAACCAAACATTAGTAAATTGACTAAATACATATACATAGATAGAGTCTATGCTCAATACTAGGTGTATGTTTAAAGGTAGTGGTGCACTCGTCGTCTTCCAATCCTAGGTCCGGTTTTGCTCCTGAGTTTTTCTATTCTTAGGTGCCTGTATATATACCAGCTCTTTTTATGATTATATATTCAGTTTCCTTTTTGTTTTAATTAGATTCATTCACAAGAAAAGGAGAAAATGGCGGACCTAATCTCTAGCTTGTCAAATAAAGGCGAAATACTTCCTCCAATTTATGTTTTACCAATGCATGAAAGGCCAATTGACCCAGTTCCAATTGTTAAGGAAATCCCAGTCATCGATTTGGGAAATGCTAAGGGCGAAGAACGAGTTGTTGTCGTTCAACAACTTCTGAAAGCTTGTGAAGAATATGGTTTTTTCCAGGTTCATTTGTTTGTGCAGTACTAAGACACAGAAATATAACTATATTACATTTGCAATCTCTCTTCTTTTAAAGCCAACTTTTAATAAGAGACCTTATACTTTATCAACCGAAATAATACCATGCATGGTAAAACAGGTAATCAATCATGGAATACCAGAAAATCTAATGGACGAGGCGATGGAAGTGTACCAAGAATTCTTCAGCTTGCCAGTGGAAGAGAAAGCGAATTACGCTAAAGAGGCAGAAAATGCAGCAAGAGGTGCAGCAACAATGTATAGTAGTAGTGCTAGGCATTATGAAACAGAAGAGAACAAATACTGGAGGGATGTTCTCGAGCACACCTGCAACATTGACGGGGAAGATAAAAGCATCTGGCCTGATAAACCTCCAAGATATAGGTACCTAATTCTGTTCCCCAATTTTTAAGTTTTTTTTATAATTTTTTTGTTTGTCTTTTTCTTTCACCTTATGTATTATATCTTGGTAATTATTAAGTTTTACATCCAGAAGAAATTATTGGGGATTATATATTTTTATTTAGCAACTTATAGATAGGTTTTATGTAGTTTAGAACTAATAGTGTCAAAGAGAAATGTTTCAAGACATGATTGAAATAATCGGGCTTTTAAGATATTTTATCGGTCGGCAAAAAATAACTACATTTATTGGAAAAAGTTTCTCTATCTTCATAATAGTAGGGGTAAGGTCTGTGTAGACACTACCCTCCGCATAACCCACTACGTGGGATTAAACTGGATATGTTGTTGCTGCCAAAAATAATTACAACCGCTGGTCAAATATACAAGAATATACACTAATAATGTATAAGATATGTATATTATCCATTAATATAAATATATATTTTTTGGCTATTAATTTTGGGACAACTATACTATGTAAAAACTACTCGAAGTATAAAGGACATTTCTTCAGGTTGTTTTCTTCCCCTGTCTTTTCATGTCTATGTAAAATATGAGAATGAAATTTCAGGGAGGTTATTGGTGTATATTCGGCTGAAGTGAGAAAGCTGAGCAAGATTATCTTGGGTCTGGTAAGTGAAGGATTAGGGTTGGAGGCAGGGTATTTTGACAAAGATCTAGGGCAGAGAATGCTTGCCAATCTTTACCCAGAATGCCCAGATCCAAGTTTAACATTGGGAGTTGGTGGACATTGTGATCCTAATCTCATAACCATAATCCAACAAGATGCATATGGCCTTCAAATAATAAAGGATGAGAAATGGATTGGCATAGAACCTCTACCTCATGCACTTGTTGTCAATTCTGGTTTAGCTCTGACGGTAATGGTCCTTAATTACTAGCTAATTTCGAATAGTTGAATGATCATTTGAGTAATGAATGAATGAATTCATCGTATAAATGCAGGTGATTAGCAACGGGAAGCTAGGAAGTGTAGCACATAGAGTGGTGACCAACACAACTCAAGCACGGACATCTATTTGTTCTTTCATTTGTCCAGAAGAGGTCGTTGAGCCTGCAAAATCACTTGTTAATCTGTGCAATCCACCATTGTACAAATCCTTCAAATGGCGTACTGAATTTATGCCCCATTACCTCAGCAAGAAATCAGTGTATTACGCAGCGTTGGAGCCTTTTAAGATCGATGCTTAAACATTGTCTGTGTGACGGATCAGTGTTGCTGCTACCACTTTTTTTGTTTTCTCAAATAAGAATGGATATTAGTTAATCCATTTGGTGCTTCTTAAATGTACTTTGTTAACGTTTGCTTTAAAATATATTAGGCGTACTATCTCCTATCCATAAATAATGGTTCAATCTTGATGAGTACAATCTATTTCAGATAATTTTTACTACAAATACAAAGCGTTTATTCCAACAACAAGCTCTCGTGACATCATAAATGATCGATATATCTGTCACGACCCAAATTTTCCTCTGTTGGGTATCGTGACAACACCTAGTCTTAAGGACTAGGTAAACCTAATATTACTGAATATCAATCATAATATCAAAACAATTGAATACTTTCTGAAATGAATCTCTATACATTACACATTTTCTCCAAATCCGGTAAGCACAAGTCATAAGCTTTACAGAAATTTATACTATAACTCCTAAATGCCACTGTTCAAAAATAAGTACAACAGTGTATGAACAAAATAAGACGGTGACTCCGAAACTCGCGAACGATGTAGCGGATTTACCTTGATTCTCCATGACAGCAACCGCGCTGCTAGCTATCGATTGACCGGCAACCCAAAAAACCTAGAATTTGCACAAAAATATGCAGAAGTGTAATATGAGCACACCACAGCGGTGCCCAGTAAGTATCATGACTAACCTCGGTGAAGTAGTGACAAGGACTAGTCAAGACACCCACCAGTCTAATAACTGAACAAGTAAAGTATAGGGCGACGGAGTATGACATTTACATAAGGGCTTCACAATATGGATAATAATACAGTAAAATTTAGTAAGGAAAGGAACAACAGGTATCAGCAGAAAAGTCGTAAAAATAACACGAAGAGTAAATCGAACATATCTAAATCCTAAATGCGAATTCTACAACAGGGACAAGTAATAACGCAATAATTTCAACTACTTTTACATGAATTTCTTAGTCATCTCCACGAGGTACCGAACCTCGGATAAATAACAACTCGTGGGTCCCACTATCTGAACCCTAACATCGGCATCTTGTGCCCTCATTTCAGCTAATAACTTTACGGACGACTCACGTGCCAATTGGAGTCACTTCCACATATAAGGTAAGTACAACAAGGGTATCTATACTCAACAATAACAAGGAAACCTTTAATCCGATAATAGTGCTTAACTACGTGTATGCTTGTGCATGTGTCCTAACATAATTCAACAACCAATAACCATAAGGAAAGAAAGAGGGAAACACGTACAATGTTTTCTCAACATTTCCACAAGATTAAGCTCACACAGTAAGTGTACCATTAAACAATACCAACAACAAAGAATGCCCCCAGGCCAACACAAGTATCACAAACAATCCCTGACACGACCCACCTTGTCTCGCCACGTGTGCAATAGTAAAGTGAATGCCTGCCTTATCTCGCCATACTCGCACAATAATGTTCCCACCTTGTCTCGCCACATGTGCAACCCACATATACATATCCCGCCTTGTCACGCCGCATGTGCAATATCAATAGAAAACACGACACAGAAGAAACCTCGTGCATCACAATAATCACAACCGCACGACAAAAACCTCGTGCAACACCAACACAAGTACAACAACAACAAATGACAATAATACAAGATACGGTGAATACATCAACTCAAGAACCTTCGACCACAAGAAAAGCAAGGCTAGTTCACAAGGAATAAGCACAATAAAGAATGCTAGGCATAATAAGAACAACTCAGCAAGGAAGAAAATATCACGCAACAGTCGTACCAAAATGCACCGTCCAACAACAAGAAAACTAACACGAATCCATTAACTCCATATAAGGGCAAGTCAACTAAGGTATAGGATATCTAAACTTTTTTTAAGGTAAAGCAGTTACGAGGATATTCAACAATTTACCTTAAGGACAAGTAGGGGGATGATAACATTAACAGTCAATTAAGACCATATTGACTGACTTAAGCTAATTAACAAGTCATTAAAACTAGAATTAATACCTAATAGTAAAATTAACCTAAACTTAGGTAACTAGTGAGTATGGTTGGAAACCAAGTCTAGGAACCTAATTATTAACCTAACTAACTTTCTTTAATCAAACTAAGATCCTAGAATGATCAAAATAGGTTAAAAGTCCAGTTTTATAGAATTAATCACTCAATTGACTAAGAGTTAATAGATAAGCCTAATTACACCTAATGAAATTGTTTAAACCAATAAGTTCAATTGACTACTAACTTTAATGGTAGTCAATTTGAGTTAAATTGATTTGAGCAATTAGGCAATAAGTCACACTCAACTAGTAGACTTAATATTCTAGTTGAGCTGAGTCCTAGATAACTAGTTTAAGATCAATTAACTAAGTTTAAAAATAATTGTTTCACTTAGACTCACATTTAAATGATTCCCAACTCCTTCAATCTAGAAATTAATTTAGGTAGCTTATTAAGTATTTCACTAAAAATAAAATCTGTTTAAGACAATTAGTTCGAGGTTAATGGACTAAAACAGATTCATTTAACCTAAGTTAAGAGAACTTAGTTGACTAACCTCCATTGAGTTTAATTAAATTGTTTAAAACATAATAAGCAGTATGAAAGCCAACTTTAGGCATTTAATCAACTAATCTTCATTTAATTGACTCAACCTTAGTTAAAAACAATTAGCTAGAACCTTCTAGATTAGGTAAATATCAGGAAATTAGATACTTTAGGGATAGAAAGGGAATTTCAAGGGATTGGAATTTTCTGAAAGATACAGCTGTCCCAAAAGGATAGGGTTGACAGCTGTACCTATACCCTTTTCAGCTCATTTAGGATAGGGAATATGCTAAGCATATCCCATCCCATTTGTCCCTATATATACACACACTTTTTACCACTACAAAAGGAGATTTTTTAGACCCTTCTTTGAACCTTTGGACTGGAAAATACAAACTTTAACTACTAAAAGACTTGAAAAACAGAAACAAAAGGAGTTGCAGTAGGAGTGGGAAACAATCTGAACTTAGGTTGTCTTGTAGCTGTGGTTTTCTTTTCTAAATGACTTGGTTTTGTTTGCTGCCTTGATTCAATCATTTGGTATTCAAAAAATCATCTTTTCCTGGATTTCTTTGCTGTGATTTTCTTGCTGCTCGTGGGTGCTGTTTGTTGCTGCTGGGTTTTTCTTCCTTTTTTGCTGATTTCCATATGCCTGACCTTTATTTGGTTAGGACTTTCTGTTGTTATCTTACTCTTAAAGGTATGTAAAACTGAGTTTTATTTTTTATTTTTATATATATGAAATATGAAGATCTGAAATATGTTGTCTTTCCTCCATGAATCTGCATTTTTATTTGTTTAGACCTATTTCTGTATAAACTTATATGCATGTATATAGAGTAACACATTATGTTTGTTTAGTTTCTAATCTCTGAATTTTACATCAGTCTGTTTCATCTTAAAACTGCCTATTATATGTCTGTGCAATCAATGTTTGTGTTGGAAAATAGCATCAAAGGGTAATGAACTTAACCTCTAATGGTTAAGTTCATCCTACAAAGATGCTGAAATACTGGTTTATTCCAGGTTTTAGATATCTAGATACTGTTATGAAACAACACTAGGGTAGATGAATTTGACCCTCTATAATGGTCAAATTCACCCCATATCAGGTGCTTAAACAATGGTTTAGTTGCTGAAAGTCACCCTCTTAAGGGTATAAAATAAGTGATCGAAAAAGGCCTTTGGAATAGGGAATCTGGACTCTTTAAATGTCCAGATTCATTCTCTAAAAATGCCTAAATAATCAAAGTCCCTGTATAGTTTAGAATTATGTTAGCATCAGCACTAGGGTAGATGAATTTGATTTGTTGATAGTCAAATTCACCCCATGTTAAGTGCTTAAACAGTAGGCTATCACCCTTAAAGGTACGAAGTGAACAATCGACAAAGGCTGTAGAACATTGAATCTGAACCCTTCAAGTGGTCAGATTCATACTCTAAAAATGCCTAAAATTAAAGCTATGGCACAATTATGAGTTGAATAAGACCTCTATAGAGATGAATTTGACCCCTCTTTTATGGTCAGATTCAACCTATAAGAGGCCAGAACCTGTTTCTGGTAAAAATAGTGTAAAAACATCATAAAGGATGAGCCCAACCTCCTTCATGATATGACTCGTCCTATAAATGTTTGAAGATCTATTGATTACTACTACCCAAATAATAGATTTTGGACTTATTATCCGCATTAAAGAATACACGAGTAGTTCAATTTTTTTAGCTTAGTATAAGCATTATCCGACTTAAACTCGACTTCCTATCATAGTCTTGTTTAGTCCAATGGGTGCATAACACACTCATCTAATTGAGTTGTTCTACAGATCACAAATGAAAGCTCTAACACATGGCTTTGAAAGCATTCAAGACAGATAATTTAGTTAGATTGATCATTTTAAATTTTTCTGCCTTTCAAAAATTCATGTTGACAGTAGCAGTCGAAGCTGTAATTAATTATATTCATTTTTAGAATCATTGTAATTAAAGACTGGACTGTATATATTTAAATTCTTCTTACTATTCGTGTTTGTTCTTTTCCCTGAAAAGTAGGTTGTTAGTAAATTTATAATCCAATCCCTGTTTCGAAAAGTANATATTGATTTGGAAACAACTATTTCTGATTTTAGTTGCCTTCAATAAGTCAGAAATATTTAATTGCTCTCAATTCATCCCGCTTCTTATAAATTTTCTAAAATCAATGTATGCATATTTTTACGAATGAATTTGGATTATAGTAATCTATGTCTTAAACGACCAAGTCTGAACTGATAAAGCAGTTCACGCTATATCCTTCCTTTAAAATAAACCACAAAGCAATTCTAGATTATAACTTCGAAAGCATTTAGAATTTGTATGATCTTGGTTTTAAGACTAATCTGTCTAAAACTTTAAATTTCATTCTTTTTAATACCTTGTGCCCTTAAATACCTCGCNTTGTTTCTGTTCATACCTGTATCCAGTAGTGTTTAGTTTAAATTACACAAATCCCCTTTTGTTCAATAGTTGAAGTAGGATTGGCCAAAAAAGATTTGAAATAATTTAGGGCTAAATGGCGCCATAGCCCAAAATATGCTGTCCTTTAGGCTAATTAGTATCATTTTAGGCAATCCTCTAGGTAGAATGATACCTTTAGTTTTGGAAAAATTCGGTAAAGAATCAAATATTATTCCAAAATCACCATAACACACGCTTGGGTGTGGCAACTCATGCGCCCGACCCTATACTCAGAATAATAAATAAAATTGCACATAGCAATCACGGGTGCATTTCATGTAACGTGTTTGCAATGTGTCCAAAGACAAACAAGTGTACGCCATCGTAACTTGTCTAAGATAAATCCATAAACGTCCTAATTAATNTGCTCGGGTGCGACAACTCATGTACCCGTCTTCAACTTCAAATTATAATAAAAATCACATGTTCTAATTATGGGTGCATTTCATGTGGCGTAGTTATAATGTGTCCAAAAGACAAACAAGTGCACTCCGTCGTGACTTGTTCCAAGATATATCCATAAAAAATGGTTAAAAAGTAAGAAGGCTAAAATGCACAATAGGTTTAAAATATATAAATAATTAGATAATTAGGCTAAATATTAATAGTTAAGCGACCGTGTTAGAACCACGGAATTCGGGAGTGCTTAACACCTTCTCCCGGGTTAACAGAATTCCTTACTCGGATTTCTGGTTCGCAGACATTTTAAACAGAGTCAAAATTTCCTCGGTTTAGGATTTCAATAAATAAATGGTGTCCCGGAACACCGTAAAAAAAATCCGGGTGGCGACTCTGAAACTAAAATAAATTCCAAATCTGAATAATGTCACTTTAATTTGAGAAACCCCCTCACTACCCCCTTCATTAACCAGAGGTAGTTGAAAAAGGAGGTGTGACAGCTCTGGCGACTCTGCTGAGG
>MDKJ01161925.1:0-69611 GCA_005239525.1 Nicotiana knightiana
TTTTTGTACTTTTGACTCTAAACTTGATTCCAAAAGAGGGTGGTCAAAGAAAATAACACATGCTCAAAAGGGATAACAAAGGGTATAAAGTGTTTAGGTAGCAGAAAAAGGGCCTCCCAGCCTCGAGAACACCAAAACATATTATCTTTTAGTGATCATATCGTTGGTGAACATATCTGCCTTCTTGGTGTGTCATGGTCAAAGAAAACTTTCCGTCCATTAATCTTAAACTTTCCACCAAACTTCAGTTGGTTCTTCCTCAAACTTGATCTTCACAGTGATTTGAAGGTGAATTTTACTTGATCTTAATTCCAAAGTGTTTCGACTCTTTATTCATCCTCCAAAATACCTTTTATTCAGTTTTCCAATTCAAGATTAAATCAATTTGCTAAGATCTGCCCAAAAATTCTGCATGCATGTCATGTCACTAAAACTAGTGGGAAAAGAACTAACCATGGTATCACACAAAACGACAAACTGTATTTCGTTGAGTAAAGGATGGAAAGGTTTAACAACAAGGAAAACAACGTAAAATTCGAGTTACAACTCTAAAAAACCCGGATAATGAAAATAGCAACAAAAAAGACAGACAAGACTCGCATAAACAGAAAAGAGGGATAGAAAGGTTTGACTCAATAAAACAAATAAAATCTGGATCACAACCCTGAAATAACTCAGATAATAGATAAAAACATCAAAACAAGCTACCAATATTCCTTCCTAGTGATGAGGGAATGACTTTTCAATTGCTAAGCCTGACATTTAGCCAAAAATTTGCTCATCAGAATCAGCAGAACCTTCTCCAATTTCAAAATCATTGACTTCAGTCAGCGAGTTCCTGAGAGGATTCTCATACTCCCTGTCACCATGCATCATCCCCACAAAGTGTGCATCATCATGTGCAGGTAAAGGATTCTGCGTGATATTATGGGTGTCACTGTCTTGGATCATAATCAGATTTTCCTGGATCATCCTTTTTATTTCTATTTTTAAATATCGACAGCTTTCAACATCGTGCCCCTGGGCATTGGAATGGTATTCACACCTTTTAGAAGGGTCAAAGCTTCTTGCACTTGGATCCACATGATTTGTAGGAAGATGTGCAATCATGTCATGATTCTTTAATTTCTCAAACAAGCTTGCATATGACTCTCCTATTGGTGTAAAATTATCTTTCAACCTTTGTTCTCTTCTATACCCCTTGCTTGGATATGGGTTATAGGGAATTGTGGACTGGGGCGATGTCAATGCTGTATTGGAATTGTTTGACAAAGGCCCGGGCCATGTCATCCTAGACATACCAACGAGATGTGTCTTGATCAGTAAACCATTCAGAGGCTACCCCCGTAAGGCTTTCCCCAAAATAAGCCATCAATAATTCTTCCTTTCCTCCCGCACCTCTTAATTGATTGCAATACCTTTTCAGGTGGGCTATGGGGTCTCCATGACCATCATACTTTTCAAACTTAGGGACCTTGAAACCAAGTGAAAAATGAACATCGAGGAACATACATAGATCCCTGAAGGCTATACTCTTCTGACCAGCCAACCCTTGCATGTTTTTTAACAATTGTTCTAAGCTTTTCACTTTTTGTGTCATTTCTTCCCGTGCCATCTTTTGGTCAGGCTTCTCAATATTTGCAGGAAGATCAAATAGGTACGAATGGTACTCAGGAGAGTGATATTGTTCTTGATGGGTAGCAAATTGTGACTCATGAGTTTTCCTCTATACCACGGTTGGTTGTGGGACAGCGAAGACAGGCGTAACAACAGTGGTTGTCTGATTGGTTGTCAATGGCACACTTTGGGAGCAAGCAACAGAAGTTCCAGTTGTATTCGTGCAGTTGGGATAAGGACTGAACCCAGGTGGATAATATTGATCAGGCAACGAGACTGGAATGGCAGTAGTTGAGATGGGTGTGAACTCTAGGAAACCGTGAGAAAAAAAGGGCGGTCCTTGTCCTTTTGCCCATGCTTGACACATTTTAGCTATTTTCTGTTTCAGTATTCTATTTTCCTGAACCACAGTGGACTCTTGTTGAACCCTCTGACCCCGATTCTCACGAGCACTCGTAACAGCTTCGATGACAATGTATCAGAAAATGAGCTTAAAATGAAGGGGGGAGGTGTTTTAATGAACAGGGGGTCGGGTATAAAATTAGAAATTTAACAGTCCCGAAGTAGAAATGTGGTCAGGAATGCGATCGCATGCCTGCTATGTGGTCGGCATTCCTTTCGCATAATTGGCCCTCAAATAGGCCAAAAAGAAAAGTAGACTGCCCAGGTATGCGACCCAAAATCGAGGGACGAGACTGGCGCCCAACCGGATGATCCCGGTCAAGCAGACCTGGATTGTGTTTCCTACCCAACGCATCACCCCGTGTTTATAATATACATTATTCCACATGAATTAGCAATTTAGAGTTTAAGCATGAATATACTACTTGAGTTCATATTATTCTTTTATCATTTACACATTTGATAATCACAAAACATACAATAATTTCGATTCGGACTGCTGAAGGTACACACGACCTTGAGAGGAAGTGGGGCTCATCGGATCTACTGAAGGTACTAAGGAGAAACACCACTATCGGCGGTCTGAGCTACCTGCTGTGGAACCACCTACATCCATATAAAAGATGTAGTGCCCCCGGCAAAAGGGACGTTAGTACCATTGAATAGTACTAGCATGTATGGACAAAGCTTATTCCAAGTAGAATCACACAATACACAATTGGAAGACAGTCAGGGTAACCACACAAGTACCACACAGATATCCAGAAAGTTACAAATGGAGATTCCGCAGTTACTCATTTCAATTATTCATCTGTTGCGGCGCGCAACCCGATCCCACCGTGCATTCTCATCTCACCCTTATTACTTCGTGTTGCGGAGCGTAACCCGATCCCACCATATATTCTCATCTCACCCTTAACCTCTCCACCCTTATTACTTCGTGTTGCAGCGTGCAACCCGATCCCACCTTACAATCATATTTCACAACAGCAACCACCCCAATTATATCACAAGGATATTTATCATGAAAAACATAAGTTCATATCAACCAATAACTATGTGAAATCAAAGCACAATTATCCTTACCAATCAGTAATTCATATATGGTATTTCCACAATCATGTAACTCAATAAAATCAGCCCATATTTACTTTCATTATTTACTACACAACATTTAGCACTTAGATACATTCAACACTTTATTTCATTTTCATTTCTTTCATTTTGCAGCACATCCTCTCATACCGAAGTATTCAACATTTAACGAGCTTTACACATAGTAGGAGAAGCACAAAGAATCACCCTTCATAATCTCAATTAGCATAGTAATTGACTTAAGAAGATCAGAGAATGAATTCATAAAATTCGACACAGCAGGACAATCAATTCACATATACTCAAGCAAGAATTTCATACCGTGTACTCGGACACCAACAAGGTAACTCTACAAAGTTTAAAGTTATCCATACATACCTTGAATTGGAATTCCCCTTAAATTTTCTACCACAATTCACCGGGCTTCTAGCACCTTCAATCTAGTTCACAATGTGGCATAATTTAACTTAGAATTAGGAAAAATGATCATGTCTTGAGCTCACTTGATCATTCTATCAAACACTAGGTGTTTCTTTAGGTTGAATGGCCTTTTTTTAGTGAAAGATTACTCTAACTCATTTTCTTTTACTAGATTATGATTAGTTAGTTACATGCATGCAAGACACTTACCCCCATCTTCATGAATTTATCTAACCATGTTTTATTTTAACCAAGTCTGGAAATTAAGGTTGATGGGTACAAGATTACTTCTTGTAGTGAAGGAAATGGTGTCCTACTTGATCAATTCCAGGCCTAAGTAGTGATGGAGAAATAATTTATTGAAGATGGAACTCTCTCTCTCTCTAGAACCCACTCTATCCTCTCTCTATTTATCATAAAATGAGCTTAAAATGAAGGGGGAGGTGTTTTAATGAACTGGGGGTCGGGTATAAAATTAGAAATTTAACAATCCCGAAGCAGAAATGCGGTCAAGAATGCGATCGCATTCCTGCTATGCGGTCCACATTCTTATCATAGAATTGGCCCTCAAATGGGCCAAAAATAAAAGTAGACTGCCCAGGTATGCGACCACTATGTGGTCCGCACCTGTTATGCGATCGCATAGTGCATCGCATAACTCCCTCCACAAAGTCAAGGTGCAAGAATGCGACAACTATGCGGCCCGCATTCCAGGCCGCATAGCTGTCCTCAAAATAGACAGCAAACTGTCCAGGTATGCGATCACTATGCGGTCCGCATACCTGATCTGTGAATGCATAGTGGAACGCAGACCTGCACAAATCTGGAAAATTTTATCTTTTAAGCCTCGGGGCACTTTTTACTCAAAAGAGGTCCGTTTTAAGAATTTCTACAGTTATAACAACACGGGGACCTATTTGGGCATTATTTTTAGCCATGAAATTTTATGGGTCTTTATATTCTCCCCACTTAAAATCATTCGTCCTCGCATGAGGGTCGGGGAATCACTAAAGTAGGAAAACAGAAAATAAACCAACCCCCAAACTTTTACTAACTCCGATATTTTCTGAAAATTTCGCAAGAGTTTCCTTTGTAATTAGGCCTATCTACCTATCAGAGAGCCCCCGAAACACATTTTTAACCAATTCCACACATTGCCAATTACTCTATCAACTTTCTCATAACCCGTTCCTTTCAACAAGCTATATGTAATTCAAAATACTTCACAAGACTCACATAGTTCGGTTATCTCCACAAATTTGCACATAATTCAACTATTACAATGAGTTGCACATAATTCAGCTATTCACAACAACATATACATTTAAGGCACAAAGTTTGGGAAGTCACAACAGTAGGGTAATTAGGGGAGTAGAGTGTTCTTGCACAAAATTTAACACAATATATACTTGCTTAGGAATGACAACTTTCAAAATAACTACCGGACTTATTCAAACAATTGGGGATATTTCTCTTTCATTTCATTTTCCGCTTCCCATAATACTTTAACAGAAGCAATCTCTTTGTTCCTTAATCTATGGACTTACCTATCAAGAATAGCAACTAGAACCTCTTCATATGAAAATCCTTCATTAATTTCAACCATCTCAACCGGCACAACGGCGGATGGATCCCCAATCACCTTCTTCAACATGGACACATGAAACACTGGTGCACTAATGACACTTCAGGGGGAAATTCTAGACTATAAGCCACATGTCCTACCTTGGGCTCAATTTCCCTTTCTTCCCAAACCGCATTAATCCTTTCATGGGAGACACCTTCAAGAATACCCAATCATCCACTTGAAACTCCAAGTCTCTTCGACGAACATCCGCATAGAATTTCTGACGACTCTGAGCAGTTTTCATCCTTTCCTGAATGACTTTAACGTTTTCCATAGATTGGTGCACAAGATCCGGTCCTAACAGTTCCGCCTCGCCAACCTTGAACCATCAAATCGGAGACCTACACCTCCTTCCGTACAACGCCTCAAATGGGATCATCTGAATACTAGCGTGGAAACTGTTATTACAAGAAAATTCTATAAGCGGCAAGTGATCATCCCAGCTACCCTTGAAATCTAATACACAAGCCTGTAACATATCTTCAAGCGTCTGAATGATCCTCTCTGCCTGCCTATCAGTCTGTGGGTGAAATGTTGTGCTGAGATATACCTGCATACCCAAACCTTACTGAAATTTCTTCCAAAAGTTAGTTGTGAACTGGGCCCCTCGATTCGAGATAATAGATATTGGAGTGCCATGGAGTCTGACTATTTTATTGATATACAACTGAGCATACTTTTCCGCAGTATCGGTGGACTTGACGGGAAAGAAGTGCGCCGACTTCGTGAGCCGATCCACTATTACCCAAACTGATTTGAACCTATGTGGAGTGCGAGGTAACCCCATCACAAAGTCCATATTGATCATCTCCCATTTCCACATTGGTATTTCCATAAGCTGCGCCAACCCACCGGGCCTCTGATGCTCGGCCTTCACTTGCTGACAATTCGGGAACCTAGCCACAAAGTCCGCCATACCCCTCTTCATACCATTCAACTAATAAATCTCTTTGAGATCATGATACATCTTCGTAGAAGCTAGGTGTACCAAATACCTGGAATTGTGAGCCTCTGCCAATACCCTCTCTCAAAGATCATCAACGTCCAGAACACAGAGTCTCCCTTGGCACCGCAAAACACCATCATCATTGCCGAGTGAAAATGTTCTAGTCTTATGATTCAGAATTGTCTCTCTCAACTGTACCAATGCTGGATCTCTGAATTGCTTTTCCTTGATTTCCGTTACAAGTGAAGATTCTGCTCCATTACGTACCACGACATCCCCTTCGTCTGAGTTCGAAAGACAGATCCCCAGACTAGCCAACTGATAAACCTCCCGAGCCAAAGGCCTCTGACCTGCTTCAAAATGAGCCAAGCTACCCATGGATTTACGACAAAGAGCATCGGCTACTACATTTGCCTTTCCTGGATAGTACAAAATATTCATATCATAATCCTTGAGAAACTCTAACCACCTCCGCTGTCTTAAGTTTAACTCCTTCTGCTTGAATAAGTACTGAAGACTCTTGTGGTCTGAGAACACGTCCACATGGACCCCATAAAGATAATGCCGCCAGATTTTTAATACAAACACAACCGCTGCGAGCTCCAAATCATGCGTCGGATAATTCTTCTCGTGATTCTTGAGTTGCCTAGAAGCATACGCTATAACCTTCCCGCACTGCATCAACACACACCCCAAACAAACCCTTGAAGCATCAAAATAGACCACAAATTCCTCTGTACCCTCTGGCAAGGTCAACACCGGCACCGTAGTCAATATCAATTTCAATTCCTGAAAACTCTTTCCGCAAGCATCTGACAACTGAAACTTAACCATTTTCTGCGTCAGCTTAGTCAATGGGGAGGCGAGGGTAGAGAATCCCTCCACAAATCTTCGATAATATCCAGCCAAACCCAAGAAACTGTGAATCTCTGTCGGGGTCATTGGCCTAGGCCAATCCTTTACCGCTGCAATCTTTTGGGATCAACCCGAATCCCTTCCCTGGAGACAACATGGCCCAAAAAGGCGACTGATTCTAGCCAAAATTCACATTTTGAAAACTTTGCATACAACTGGTGCTGATGAAGAGTCTACAGAACTTCCCAGAGGTGAGTAGCATGATCTTCCTGACTTCGCGAACAAACAAGGATGTCGTCAATGAAGACAATCACAAAGGAGTCAAGAAACGGTTTGAAAACCCAATTCATAAGATCCATAAAAGTTGTTGGGGCGTTGGTTAGACTAAAAGACATTACCGGAAATTCAAAGTGCCCATATCGAGTCCTGAAGGGAGTCTTAGGAATATCCTGCTCCCTAATTTTTAACTGGTGATACCCGGACCACAAATCAATCTTTTAGAAGAACCTAGCACCTTGCAACTGATTGAACAAATCATCTATCCGAGGCAATGGGTATTTGTTTTTTATGGTGACCTTCTTGAGCTGCCGATAATCAATACACATCTGAAGCGATCCATCTTTCTTTTTGACAAAAAGAACCGGTGTGCCCCAAGGCGACACACTTGACCGTATGAAACCCTTTTTCCAATAGATCTTTCAATTGCTCTTTTAACTCTCTCAATTCTACTGGCGCCATTCGGTAAGGTGAAATAGATATTGGTTGCGTATCTGGAAATACATCAATCCCGAAATCGATCTCTCTATCTAGTGGAATCCCAGGAAGCTTGTTCGGAAATACTTTAAGAAATTCATTCACAACAGGCACATATTCGGGAGTAGGCACCTCTGAAGTGGTGTCCGCAACCAGGACCAAATGGTAGATGCACCCTTTTCTGATCATCTCTGAGGCTTTAAGGTAGGAAATAAATCTACCTCTTGAACAATATTATTCCCCTCCCACTCGATAACTGATTCATTAGGAAAATCAAGCCTCATAATCCTGGTTCGGCAGTCGAGTTTAGCAAAGCAAGAATAGAGCCAATCCATCCCCATAATTACATCAAAATCTACCATTTCTAACTCAATAAGATCGGTCATGGTATCCCGACCACGCACCGTGACAACACAATTCCTATAGACTCCACGGCAGTAATGGAATCACCAACCGGAGTCGACACAGAGAACGGCTCGTGAAGCTGTTCGGGTTCTATCCCAAAACTTGAGCAATAAATGGAGTAACATATGACAAAGAAGACCCGGGATCAATAAGATCATAAACATCATGTGATTGAACAGGCAGAATACCTGTGACAACATCTGGGGAAGCCTCCGCACTCTAGCGGCCACTCAAAGCATAGAACCGACTGGGTCCCCCTCGACCTCGTGCTCCACCCCTAACTATACCGCGCCTTGCTGGAGCTGGAGGGCGTGCTGAAGATGTAGCGGCTGAAGAGCTGGAAGCCGAGCAGTACCCCTACCCGCGCCCTGACTGGGTGTGCGTCAGTCTCGCTGGATATGGCCTCTCTCTCCACATCTATAGCATACCGGTATATCCAAGTAACAAGGCTCAAAATGAAACCTCCCACACTTAGGGTATGGTGCCCTCCGCTGCTGCTGGAACCTCCCACCGGAATGACCCGACTGATGGAACCTCCTGCTGTCTGGACCTGGTCTAAAGCAACCTCCCCACTGATAATTGTGCCCTAATGGTGGGGCACTGGCTTAGGACTGAGCATAGGACTGGGATGGCCCTGATGACCCTCTCCCAAGGACTGATCTCCCTCCTCCATTTGAACTTCCAAGGTTTCCCACTGACCGGGCCCTACTACTACTCTCCCTCTTCATTCTTATCTTCAACTTCCGAGCCTCTGTGGTCTGGGTGAATCCCACGATCTTCCCATAATTCATAACCGAATGCAAGGCAGCTGTAGCAGCTTCATTAACAACCAAGGGACCAAGGCCCTGAACAAACCGTCGAACTCTGGCCTCCATAGTCGGCATCATGTGGATGGCATATTTGGACAGGCGCATGAACTCCATGTGGTACTCCCACACAGTCATGTTGCCCTGATTAAGGACCTCAAACTCCACAGCACGGGCTGCCATAGTCTCGACAGGCAAGAACTAATCCATGAAGGCACCAACAAACTCATCCCACTTTGCTGGAGGGCTCCCCTCCCCAGGGGACCCCTCCCACATCTCAAACCACGAATATGCTGCTCCCTTTAACTGATAGGAGGCCAAATCAACCCCCCGATCTCTGTATCTTTCATAACTCGGAGAGTCTTGCACATCTCATCAATAAACTCCTGAGGATCAGCCTCTATGTCGGTGCATGTGAACTCTGAAGAGGCTAACCGCAGAAACTGGTTGACCCTGGAACCTGAAGAATCCCCTTGCTCGCTAGAGGATGCGGGGGCAACATGTGATCTTTCGGCCTGGGAGGCCACTAGCTGAGTCAACATCTGAACAGCTCCCATGGGGTCCCTATCAGAAATACCGGGACCAGAAGCTGGGACTGAAGAAGAATCAGGAACATCAGCGGGAGGAACTATAGCACCCTCCGCTGGAGCAGGAATAGGAATATTCTGGCCTGGGATGGAAGAGTCAGGTAGATTCAGGATCGGGGAATCATTCTCACCCGCACCATCAGATAAAGAATTCACGGCCACTCTTGGGGTGGCATTGGCCTCTGGGCCGAGTCGGGCTCTCTTCATGGGTGCCATTTACTGAAAATTAGAACAATGCACGAGTTAGATAAAGGTGTTTTCATCTTCAACTTCATCGCAAGGTACAGAGTAACAATGAAAGAATGTTTTCCTAAATGTCCATGCAGCCCCCTAAATATAGATGTGGTCGACAACACACCGATAAGAGGGGCTCTACTAGACACGGATCCGAGACATCCTAAGAAACTTTTAAAACCTTAGGCTTTGATACCAAGTTTGTCACGCCCCAAAATCGAGGGACGAGACTGGCGCCCAACCGGATGATCCCTGTCAAGCGGACCTGGATTGCCCTTCCTACCCAACGCATCACCCCATGTTTATAATGTACATTATTCCACATGAATTATCAATTTAGAGTTTAATCATGAATCTACTACTTGAGTTCAAATTATTCTTTTATCATTTCCACATTTGATAATCACAAAACATACAATAATTTCGATTCGGACCACGATTACTAGTAAACACACTTACCGGCCAAAATACATATATGTACAACCCACATCTTGTCTATGGAGCCTCTAAGAGTACTAAGGGTTTACATAATACTTGCCGGCAACAAGGCCCCGGCTACACCTTAAAAGACGTAACATATACAAAAAAATGCTATAGACTACACACGGCCCCAAGAGGAAGAGGGGCTCACCAGATCTGCTGAAGGTATGAAGGGGAAACACCACTATCGGTGGTCTAGCTACCTGCTGTGGAACCACCTACATCCATATAAAAGATGTAGTGCTCCCGGCAAAAGGGACGTTAGGACCATTGAATAGTACTAGCATGTATGGATAAAGGTTATTCCAAGTAGAATCACACAATACACAATTGGAAGACAGTCAGGGTAACCACACAAGTACCACACAGATATACAGAAAGTTACAACTGGAGATTCCACAGTTACTCATTTCAATTATTCATCTGTTGCAGCGCGCAACCCGATCACACCGTACGTTCTCATCTCACCCTTATTACCTCTCCACCCTTATTACTTTGTGTTGCGGAGCGCAACCCGATCCCACCGTACATTCTCATCTCATCCTTATTACCTCTGCACCCTTATTACTTCGTGTTGCGGCGTGCAACCCAATCCCACCTTACAATCACATTTCACAACAGAAACCACCAACAATTATATCACAAGGATCTTTATCATAAAGAATATAAGTTCATATCAACCAATAATTATGTGAAATCAACGCACAATGATTCTTACCAATCAGTAATTCATATATGGTGTTGCCACAATCATGTAACTCAATAAAATCAGCCCATATTTACTTTCATTATTTACTACACAGCATTTATCACTTAGATACATTCAACACTTTATTTCATTTTCATTTCTTTTGTTTTGCAGCACATCCTCTCATACTGAAGTATTCAACATTTAACGAGCTTTACACATGGTTGGATAAGCACAAAGAATCACCCTTCATAATCTCAATTAGCATAGTAATTGACTTAAGAAGATCAGAAAATGAATTTGTACAACTCGACACAGCAGGACAAACAATTCACATATACTCAAGCAAGAATTTCATACCGTGTACTCGGACACCAACAAGGTAACTCTACAAAGTTTAAAGTTATCCATACATGCCTTGAATCGGAATTCCCCTTAAATTTTCTACCGCAATTCACCGGACTTTCTAGCACCTTCAATCTAGTTCACAATGTGACATAATTTAACTTAGAATTAGGAACAATGATCATGTCTTGAGCTCACTTGATCATTCTATCAAACACTAGGTGTTCCTTTAGGTTGAATGGCCTCTTTTTAGTGAAAGATTACTCTAACCCATTTCCTTATACTAGATTATGATTAGTTAGTTACATGCATGCAAGACTCCTACCCCCATCTTCATGAACTTACCTAACCATATTTTATTTTAACCAAAGTCTGGAAATTAAGGTTGACAGGTACAAGGTTACCTCTTGTAATGAAGAAAATGGTGTCCTACTTGATCAATTCCAGGCCTGAGTAGTGATGAAGGAACAATTTGATGAAGATGGAACTCTCTCTCTCTAGAACCCACTCTCTCCTCTCTCTAATTTATCATGAAAATGGGCTTAAAATGAAGGGGGAGGTGTTCTAATGAACTGGGGGTCGGGTATAAAATTAAAAATTTAACAGTCCCGAAGCAGAAATGCGGTCAGGAATAATATCGCATGCCTGCTATGCGGTCCGCATTCCTGTCGCATAATTGGCCCTCAAATGGGCCAAAAAGAAAAGTAGACTGCCCAGGTATGCGACCATTGTGCGGTCTGCATACCTGTTATGCGATCGCATAGTGCATCGCATAACTCCCTCCATAAAAGTCAAGGTGCAAGAATGCGACAACTATGCGGCCCGCATTCGTGAAATGCGATCGCATTCTAGGCCGCATAACTGTCCTCAAAATGGACAGCAAACTGTCCAGGTATGCGACCATTATGCGGTCCGCATACCTGATCTGCGATCGCATAGTGGAACGCAGACCTGCACAAATCTGGAAAATTTTATCCTTTAAGTCCCAGGGTATTTTTTACTCAAAAGGGGTCCGTTTTAAGGATTTCTACAGTTATAAATACACGGGGGCCAATTTGGACATTATTTTTAGCCATGAAATTTCACGGGTCTTTACACCTGATGTGGGTTGCCTACGTATCATGTGTGAACATGAATCAGATCTTGCGTAGTTCGGGAAGATTACTAATAAAGTAAATAACCTAACTCTTTTTTTTGGATTTTGAAAAAAAAAATTTCAAAAATTTTCAAAGAAAGACTTCTAAAGAAGAAAGAAAGTATATTTATTTGTTTTGAATTTCTTTTTTTTTTTTTTTTGATTTGTTTCACATAAAGACTTCTAAAGAAGAAAGAAAATATTTTTTTTATTTTTTGTATCTTTTTTGTTGAAGTTCGGGAAAAAGACTTCTAAAAAAGGTAGAAAATATCTTTTGGATTTTGATTTCATTTGTTTTCTTTTCTAACTAAAGACTCCTACAAATAAAATATTTTTGGTGTAAAAATTTTCTTATTTTTTTATTTGTTTGAGATTTTCTAAAATAAAGACTCCTAAAGAAGGAATTAAAAAAAATATTTTGAATTTTTAAAAAAAATGGGGACTCAAAGAGAGGCTTTTCTAAAGGAAAATATTTTTGGATTTTTGAAAATTGGGCCTCAAAGAGAGGCTTTTCTAATGTGTTGAAATAAAGGAAAATATTTTTGAATTTTGAAAATTGAGGTCTCAAAGAAAGACTTATATAAAGAAGGAAATAAATGAAAATATTTTTCGAATTTTTCGAAAATTGAGGTCTAAAAGAAAGACTTTTTAGAGAAGTAAGTAAAGGAAAATATATTTTTTTTTTTGGATTTTTTTTTTGAAAATTGTGGGCCGGAGCCGATGAGGTTTGCCTACGTATCTCACATCCGGTGAGAATCAGAACCGCGTAGTTCTGTCCGTTTTAAAAGAACAGAGGAAACGTGACTTTTGAAATCATTGCCTTATTTTCTTTCTCTTTTTTTCAAAATTTTGGCAGAGTTTCGAAATATTTCAAATCCAATCTTCCTTTTTACAACTAATCCAATCTTCCTTTTTACAAACTAATCCAATCTTCCTTTTTACAATTCTTATGACCTTTGAAGTCGGGTTTGTTCATGCCAATACTTTGCATTAGCTTCACGACTCACTATCGACTAGTGGTGCCCCGAGGGATTTACACCAATAAGTCTCTCTCATTTTTTCATCTCTACTTACTGTCGTCTTACAGTGCCGGTGAGGGTTTTCACTAGTAAGACTCTCTCATTTTTCTTTTTTATTTTCCTTTTTTTTTTTTGAGTGCGAACCATGATCATGTTCTTCATAAACCATTGCTCATTGCGGATTTCCCTTGAATTTCTCAAAACTAATCAGGAGGTCTTGTTTGGAAGGCTTTTGGATAGGGTTGGAAAGAAGGGTCGGCATGAAAGCTCAAGGTAGACTCGAAATGAAAGGTTGTAGACTTAAAACTTTTGGAATCAACTCTTTCAAAAGTGAAATAAAATCTTTGCCCCAGTTTCAGATACTGGGGATTTTTTGGATTTTTGTTTTTTGTTTTGTTTTTCTAAATTCTTATTTGGTTGGACCGAACCGTGTAAGGATGCCTACGTATCCTTTTTTGAAGGACTCAGGTCTAACGTAGTTCAAACATTTGAACTAACTATTTTTTTCATGTTTCTTTCTGTATCTCTTTTTTCTTTTTTTTTTCTTTTTTCTTTCTTTCTCTTTTTTTTTCAAAACAAACTTCCCCTGCTTCTTTTTTTTTTTAGGTCATAGATCTCAGACTATTCTTTTTCTCTTTACTTTTCTTTTTTTTCAAAACAAATTGCCCCAGCTTTTATTTTTGAGGGCATGGACTTTGACTGTTCTTTTCTTCCCTCTTTTTTTTTCATTTGAACTTTCTAAGAGTTTCCCGAGTTTGTACTCTTGGGACAAGGACTTTTCTTTTCATTTTTACTTTTTTTGTACTTTTGACTCTAAACTTGATTCCAAAAGAGGGTGGTCAAATAAAATAACACAGTCTCAAAAGGGATAACAAAGGGTATAAAGTGTTTGGTAAGCAGAAAAAGGGCCTCCCAGCCTCGAGAACGTCAAAACATATTATCTTTTCTTGATCATATCGTCGATGAACATGTCTGCCTTCTTGGTGTGTCATGGTCAAAGAACACTTTCCGTCCATTAATCTTAAACTTTCCACCAAACTTCAGTTGGTTCTTCCTCAAACTCGATCTCCACAGTGATTTGAAGGTGAATTTTACTTGATCTTAATTCCAAAGTGTTTCGACTCTTTATTTATCCTCCAAAATACCTTTTATTCAGTTGTCCAATTCAAGATTAAATCAATTTGCTAAGATCTGGCCAAACTGTGTTTCATTGAGTAAAGGATGGAAAGGTTTAACAACAAGGCAAACAACCTAAAATTCGAGTACAACTCTAAAATAACCCGGATAATGAAAATACCAACAAAAATGACAAACTCGCATAAACAGAAAAAAGGGATAGAAAGGTTTGACTCAATAAAACAAATAAAATCTGGATCACAACCCTGAAATAACCCAGATAATAGAAAAAACATCAAAACAAGCTACCAATATTCCTTCCTAGTGAGGAGGGATTAACTTTTCAATTGCTAAGCCTGACATTTAGCCACAAATTTGCTCATCAGAATCAGCAGAACCTTCTCCAACTTCAAAATCGTTAAATTCAGTCAGCGAGTTCCTGAGAGTATTCTCATACTCGCTCTCACCATGCATCATCCCCACAAAGTGTGCATCATCATGTGCAAGTAAAGGATTCTGCGTGATATTCTTGGTATCACTGTCTTGGATCACAATTAGATTTTCCTGGGTCATCCTTTCTATTTCTCTTTTCAAATCCCGACAGCTTTCAACATCGTGCCCCTGGGCATTGGAATGGTATTCACTTCTTTTAGAAGGATCAAAGCTTCTTGCACGTAGATCCACATGATTTGGAGGAATAGGTGCAATCATGGCATGATGCTTTAATTTCTCAAACAAGCTTGCATATGACTCTCCTATTGGTGTAAAATTATCTTTCAACCTTTGTTCTCCTCTATACCCCTTGCTTGGATATGGGTTATAGGGCACTTGGAAATTCTGTGGAGGTTGGTGGAGATTTTGCGATACTCAGGTGGAGCAAAAGAGTATTGTGGGTTCTAAGGTGGATAGGATTGCTTAGGGGAATCAAAAAAGAGACGAGGTTGGTCATACCTTCGACATGTTCTCCTAGGACCTCTTCTCAACCCTGATGCCATCATGATTTCTTCATCTTTCTCATTCATGTCACTAAAATTACCAGATTCAATTTGGACAGCCTGAGTTGCGGCTTTGAGAACTGATTGGCTTATAATTTTGCCTATCTTAAGGCCATTCTCTACCATTTCTCCCATTTTGATTGCTTCCAAGAAGGATTTGCCAACTGCGGACATCATGTTTTGAAAGTATTCTGGCTTTTGCGCCTGAAAGAAGACAATGATTAGCTCGTGGTCATCCATGGGTGGCTTAACTCTAGCTGCCTGCTCTCTCCATTTAATGGCATATTCCATGAAACCTTCAGTTGGTTTCTTCTTCAGGTTTGAAAGGGAATTGCGGTTTGGGGCGATGTCAATGTTGTATTGGAATTGTTTGACAAAGGCCCGGTCCATGTCTTCCCAGACATACCAACGAGATATGTCTTGATCAGTAAACCATTCAGAGGCTACCACTGTAAGGCTTTCCCCAAAATAAGCCATCAGTAATTTCTCTTTTCCTCCTGCACCTCTTAATTGATTGCAATACCTTTTCAGGTGGGCTATGGGGTCTCCATGTCCATTATACTTTTCAAACTTGGGGACTTTGAAATCAAGTGGCAAACGAACATCGGGGAACATACATAGATCCCTGAAGGCAATACTCTTTTGACCATCCAACCCTTGCACGTTTTTCAACTATTGTTCTAAGCTTTTAACTCTTTGGGTCATTTCTTCCTGTGCCATCTTTTGGGCAGGCTTCTCAATATTTGCAGGAAGATCAAATAGGTACGAATGGTACTCAGGAGAGTGATATTGTTCTTGACGGGTAGCAAATTGTGACTCATGAGTTTTCCTCTGTTCCACTGTTGGTTGTGGGACAGTGAAGACAGGCGTAACAGCAGCGGTTGTCTGATTGGTTGTCAATGGCACACTTTGGGAGCAAGCAACAGAAGTTCCAGCTGTAGACGTGCAGTTGGGATAAGGACTGAACCCAGGTGGATAGGATTGATCAGGCAATGAGACCAGAATGACAATAGTTGTGATGGGTGTGAACTCTGGGAAACCATGAGAAGAAAAGGGCGGTCCTTGTCCATTGGCCCATGCTTGATACATTTCAGCCATTTTCTGTTTCAGTATTCTATTTTCCTCAACCACAGTGGACTCTTGTTGATTCTGACCTCGAGTCTCATGAGCACTCGTAACAACTTCGATGTTAGTTGTCATTGTCATTTTCTTTTGGACCTTGTGAATTGTGTTGCAGCTTACCACAAACCGACCACCTTAAAAGATTTCTTCACAATCCAAAACAAAAGAGATGTTAGAATGGACTCAGTCGGTCCTTATTATTCTTTTTTTTTCACTTTTTTTTCATTCGATCGAACCTGATATGGGTTGCCTACATATCATGTGTGAACATCAGATCTTGCGTAGTTGGGGAAAATTGGGAATAAAGTAAATAACCTAACCCTTTTTTTTGGATTTTGAAAAAAATATATCAAAATTTTTGAATGAAAGACTTCTAAAGAAGAAAGAAAGTATATTTATTTGTTTTGAATTTCGTTTTTTTTTTTTTTGGAATTTCGAAAGAAAAACTTCTAAAGAAGAAAGAAAGTATATTTATTTGTTTTGAATTTCGTTTTTTTTTTTTGGAATTTCGAAAGAAAAACTTCTAAAGAAGAAAGAAAGTATATTTATTTGTTTTGAATTTCGTTTTTTTTTTTTTTTGGAATTTCGAAAGAAAAACTTCTAAAGAAGAAAGGAAATATTTCTGGATTTTTGGACTTTTAGTTTGGATTTTTGAAAATTGGGTTCTCAAAGAAAGACTTTTCTAAAGGAGGAAGTAAAAGAAAATACTTTTGGATTTTTGAATTTTTTTTTTTTTTGATTTGTTTCAAATAAAGACTTCTAAAGAAGAAAGAAAATATTTTTTTTATTTTTTGTATTTTTTTTGTTGATTTCGGGAAAAAGACTTCTAAAAAAAGGTAGAAAATGTTTTTTGGATTTTGATTTCATTTATTTTCTTTTCTAACAAAAGACTCCTACAAATAAAATATTTTTGGTGTAAAAATTTTCTTATTTTTTATTTGTTTGGGATTTTCTAAAAGAAAGCCTCCTAAAGAAGGAATAAAAAAAATATTTTTGAATTTTTTAAAAAATGGGAACTCAAAGAGTGGCTTTTCTAAAGTATGAAGTAAAGGAAAATATTTTTGAATTTTTTAAAATTGGGCCTCAAAGAGAGGCTTTTCTTATGTGTTGAAGTAAAGGAAAATATTTTTGAATTTTGAAAATTAGGGACTCAAAGAGACGCTTTCCTAAAGTATGAAGTAAATGAAAATATTTTTGAATTTTGAAAATTGAGGTGTCAAAGAAAGACTTATATAAAGAAGGAAATAAATGAAAATATTTTTTGAATTTTTCAAAAATTGGGGTCTAAAAGAAAGAATTTTTGGAGAAGTAAGTAAAGGAAAATATTTTTTTTTTTGGAATTTTTTTTGAAAATTGTGGCTAGAATCAATGAGGTTTGCCTATGTATCTCACATCCGGTGAGAAATAGACCCGCGTAGTTCTGCCCGTTTTGACAGAATAGAGGAAACATGACTTTTGAAATCATTGCCTTATTTTCTTTCTCTTTTTTTTTCAAAATTTTGGCAGAGTTTCGAAAATTTTCAAATACCTAACTCTCACTCTTTTTTTATTTTTTTTTTCTCTTTTTTATTTTTTATTTTCTTTACCTATTCTAGAAGTCAGTCCACACGAAAACAGAAAGAAACAAATACGCAAGTAGCACGTAAGATGCATCAGGATGGTCTTTTAAATTGGGTACACCTGTCCTAGACGGACCCAACCCCTGTGTTGAGCCCCCTAAGTCATATGCACATGATGCAAACAGGCATTCCTACTAGGGATTCTGCATGAGGCTATGTTATTCTAGGTTTAAACCCTGGGTGTATTGTTCTAGAACTGGCATACCCGAGCGGACAACTCGAGCGGGGTGGGGGGGAGGGAAGGGGGGCAGCGTACCGGTAACCAAAAGATCATCTGACTTTGCAACTTGTCTGATCCTCGTTCTAAATTAGGGATATGACACTAACAGAAAAGAAGTCACGCCAGCGTGCACTTCCCAGAAGATTTAGAAGACTCAGAGAGAAGAAGAGTTTCGTAACAGTTTATATATAGTTCACATAATATCAAAGCGGTAAAAAGCGGCACTTAGCACATTAGGATTAAACATGTAAAAATCAGACAATCATGAAAGCCAATAATAACAGTTATTCTAAGCTCAAATTCTGAACCCTGAACCAGAAGTTTTGGGTTCTTAATCCCCAGCAGAGTCGCCAGAGCTGTCACCACCTCCTTTTTCACACCGGTAAGGGTAATAAGGGATTTTTTCCAATTTAACTGACATAATTGAATTTGGGATTATTTTATTGATTTTCAGAGTCGCCACCCGAATTTTTTACGGTGTTCCGGGACACCATTTATTTTAGAAATCCCAAATTGAGGAAATTTTGACTCTGTTTTACAGTCCGCGAAGCACAGAAATTCGGGTAAGGAATTATGTTAACCCGGGAGAAGGTGTTAGGCATTCGCGGGTTCCGTTGGTTAGTACAGTCACTTAACTATTAATAATTGGCCTAATTATCTGATTAATTATATACTTAAAACCTATTTTGCATTTTATATTTTTATACTGCTTTTAATTATCTGTGGAGTTATTTATGGAACAAGTCACGATTGTCGTACACATGTCGTTTTGGTACACATTGCAAACCGCGCAACATGAAATTCACCCGCGATTTACAACATGTTTATTTTATTATTGTTTGAAGTTAGATCGGGTCACATGAAATGCGCACCCGAATGAGATTTACATATCGCGATCATGCCACGGGAACCGTACCCATAGCCACGCTGATTTACTAATCGCGCCTCAAGCCAACAGCGATGTTCATAAGTTATTATTTTCCTAAACTGCTTTGAAATCACAAATCACCAATTAGTTATTGTATCAATTTCAACGCCCCAAAGAAATCACTTAATTCCAAACGGAAGCTACGTAAAGAGAAAAAATTTCACAACTTATTGTGAAATGAACTCCTAAAAGACAAATGCTACAATTCCACTTTAGAGAAATTAACTAAATTGACGTAAGTACCACTTTAACAATAAAGCAAATGACTAAAAATTAATCAAATCAAACATCACTGATCAAATGACATATTTCAACAATGATTTTATATCAAAAAAGTAGTATATCATGTAGCTAAACAAACCATAAAAACAACATAACAGAAAGTTAACCTCAAATTCAAAGCAGGAAGACTGAAACTTGCCGGAGACCCCGAAACCTTAAATCCAACTCGTATTCGACTAACGGACAAAACGCATCCCGAACAAGACTTCAACGAACCTCGAACCTCAACCGAGTTTTGACAGTGATTTTTGGGTAGTTTTTCTGCTGATTTTCGCTGGAAAAATGAGCAGTTTTTTAGGTCGTTTTTAGACTGTTATTGGCAGCGATTTTAGGGTCATCTCAGGGGCTGTTTTAGGCATGATTTTGGGGTGATTTTTCAGCTGATTTTTGGCTTATTTTTGCTGGGTAATTAGAGTGAGAAACAGAGATGTTTCCATGGCTTTTGGTGGTTGATTTTACTATTGATAACTTTTATGCGTCTCCACAGTGTGGATGTGGGTTTGATTGTGTCGATTCTGGAGAAAAGGGTAGTGGTGAGTTCAATTTGAAGCAGTTTATCTCTTCATCTGAAGCTAAATGGATGCTCCTTTTTTTTGTCATTTTGAATAACTGGAAGCATATGCCTTTATTTGGAAGGAGAAAGGTCAAGAACAGCGCTTCAGAGGGGGCTCATTTTTTTGTGTCTATTTTGTTTGTAATTAGGTCTAGGTCTAGATTTTAGGAAAGTGAGGTTTTTAAAGAGGGAGTATTTGGCTGGGCTTGGGATTTTGGGCCCTAAAATTGGGTCAATTTGAAATAAAAGGCCAAATTGTTCTTTCAAAAACGACCACCCTACTAGTAATTGAATTTATTTCGCAAAAAGAGTAATTAACATTTTAACTAATTAATTAGACTAATTGATTAATGCTAATGAATATTTTTGTGACTTTTTATATATTAATTTATCAATTAAAGAGTGATTAATTCCTAAAGATGCAAATCAAATCTAAGATGGCATGAAATGATAAATGTGACAATTTTTATGACTTTCTATAATTTTAAAGTATTAAACATGCATGAAATGCAACTAAATAAAGAAAAACTCCTAAAATTCATAAAAATTATTTTTGGATCATTTTTAGGAGTAATTTTCATGCGGGGCAAAAATTGGGTGCTCACAATATCATATTTGGGCTACAGCAGACTCACTATGCGAAGAATTTGCCAAACTCATAGGAAGTGAGTTTGAAATGAGTATGATGGGGGAACTGAACTTCTTCCTGGGTCTTCAAGTGAAGCAGTCCACAAAGGGGACCTGTAAATACATCAAAGAACTGCTGAAAAGGTTTGATATGGAAGCATCAAAGGTGATCGACACCCCTATTGTTGTTGCTACCAAGCTGGACATGGATGATTCTAGATCATCTTTGAATCAAACAATGTATCGGGACATCATTGGATCTCTATTCTACCTCACTGTGAGTAGGCCAGACATTGTATTCAGTGTGGGATTGTGTGCAAGGTTTCAATCAAATCCCAAGGAATCTCATCTGAAGGCGGCCAAGATAATTCTGAGATATCTTAAGGGGACACATGACTTGGTTCAATACTATCCTCCAGGTGACAATTTTAACCTTGTTGATTATGTTGATGCTGATTATGCAGGTTATCTGGTGGACAGGAAAAGCACTTCTGGAATGGCTCACTTCCTTGGATCATGTCTAATCTCATGGGGTACAAGGAAACAAAATTTCGTTGCCCTCTCAACAGCTGAAGCAGAATATGTCGCAGTTGCATCCTGCTGTGCTCAACTGCTGTGGATCAAGCAACAATTGGAAGATTTTGGAGTATATGTTGATTGTGTACCACTACTATGTGATAACACCAGTGCTCTCAACATGGCAAAGAACCCGATTCAGCACAAGAGAACCAAACACATTGATGTTAGACACCATTTTCTCAGAGATAATCTTGAAAACGGGCTTATTTTCATGAGATTTTGTTGTACTGAAGATCAAATTGCAGATATCTTCACCAAATCTCTAAGCAGGGAACACTTTGAAAGAAAATATAATGGCACTGTGGTTAATGAAACCTAACTGAGAACCCGGTTCTCCTCGCATGGCTATGAAAGTCATACTCAGGTAGAAGTCAGCTAAAGTATTTTCTGACCAAGTCTAACTCACATCTATACCATTTCAGGTAGACACACATGATGATTATAGAAGCCAAAGGTACATCGTTGGAGCTTCAAAAGAGAGATTCAAATTCTTTTACAAAAATAGGTCACGAACCTAGTTCATGTACCACAGGTTAGTAGTAATGTGTCTTTCTCATGCTTTTCTCAAAAGACAACAAAATTAAATGCAACCGCCACATCAGTCGATTTTTCAGAGTATGTATTTCACGTCCTATCTCTCAAATCCCTTCACTTCCTCTGCACGTTTTGTCTTTCCAAAACCTACCGTCATTTTGAAATTCATCAGAACCCGTTCCTCTCCATCCTCTTTATTACCTCTTCTTCCATAAAGCCCTCTCACTCCTAACGGCTCTAAGCCATCATCTCCCATTACAACTCTGTTAAATCTCCCTCCTTCATAACTCTTTGTCACTCTTCCTACCATGGCCAACGAACAAACATCTCCCTCTCCTGCCATCAACACCACTCTCACACCACCTGAAATCTAGTCCTCCACTAACCCTGATGTCGTTGTACACACACCAGTATCCTCTTCATCTCCTATCACTGTTACTCTCTCTTCAAAGCCTACCTCTGTTCCCCCTTCTAATCAAACCAAAGAACCCTTGGAAAGTGATACACCTCAGGCATCAGAGGTCTCTGAGGAAGACCCCGATCAATACTTGAAATCCTCCATTCTCGACTCTGTGACTCCCATGGAGTCACTAGAAAAGGAAGTGGCAAAAAATATCATGACCATTGCCGCCGAGAGTCTTACGAATAAAGGCGCCTCTTCCCTTCCTGAGTCTCAGGAGGAGGAAACTCCATTTTTAGAGGATGAGGGGACTATGGTTTTGTTTGAGTCTCCAGTTCATGAGACAGTCAAAGAAAAACCTGTTGGAGAAACTGATTCTCCTTCAGCAGAAACGCACCAGGAACCCATCTTCCCCACTAAACCCTTGGAGTCTATTCCTCCCATTACTGTACCTTTTGACGAAGAGGATGAAGATGAAATGGTCCTCAGTGCTCGTTTTAAGATTCGAAGACCAGCAGTTACTCCTGAGTCTTCTTCCAAGCGACCTTCTACCCGATTGCAGAAGAAAGAGGCTCTCGAATCTGCCTTGTAGAAGAGCAAGAAGAGTCTTAAGAAGAAGAAGGAGAGGTTAATGAAGCAAGGGAAAGTTGTGGCTGATAAGGATATTCCAGTTGTTGAAGTTGATGAAGATGTTGCAGAGGAACATAGTTCCTTAGTGAAATGATCTACAAAGGTCCAGAAGTCTGTGGTTGGAGCTTCCGAGAAAGCTGTGGAAAAACAAGGTGCAACATCTGTGAAGAGTGGTGGCAAATCCAAAAAGGTTGTGGTTGAGAGAGAGTTGTCTGAGAGCGATACTGTGGCAGTTGAGCGTGAGAGAGGGAAGTCTGTTGAAAAGTTGAGAAAATGAAAAAGGGACACTATTGAGGGACCCGGTTCACTGAAGACCATACCAAGTGACAGTGGACTTGGACAAGAGAGATTGAGAACTCAAAAAGTACTGTGGGGTCATATGTTTGACCCAGAAATATCTGAGATGGCTGGAATGAGGCATGTTCTGGAGATAATGGAGTTCCAGCCATGGGATCATCTGTTTAGAGTGGTTGTTCCAAAAGTATATGAAGAGGAGGTGCAGAACTTTTATGCAACTCTCTACACTGTGGAAGGGGACCATATCTGCGTGCTGGTAAATGGGGTTGATATCGTGCTTGATGCTGCTGCATTGGGAAAAGCTCTCCAGGTTCCGTGTGAGGGGATGTCCTCGGTCAAGAGTGCTTGTGAAGCTAACTTTAGGAGGGCCATTGTGAAAGAGCAGGTTATCCAGCAGGGGGAACGGGTGCATAAGAAGGCACTTCTTTCTGTGTACCAACTTCTCTTTGAGCTGGTCAATAAGGTTCTCTTACCCCGCGCTAAAAGGAGGTCTATTGCTTCCAGGTCTGACCTGGTTTTGATGGAAGCTCTTGCTTCATACTCACCAATCAATTTTCCAGCAATCATGATCGAATACATGAAAAAGGTGGTGAACTTCCGAGAAGGAAATCATGGGCTCCCATATGGATTTCTCCTTACTCGAGTGTTTCAATTCTACAAGGTGCCTCTGGCTAACCCAAAGGTAGGAACCCGCAAGAAGACCTTCTCCAAAACAACTCTGGAAGAGTGTGAGTGTATAGAAAAGGCTGGGGGAAGCACTTCGACCATTTCTCAGCTGATCAATGCTCAAAATGTTGCAACTGATGTGATCAGAAAGCTGAAAGCTCAGAATGCCATATTGGAACTCAGCTAAGTCAAGTTGTTGGGGCACCTGGTTCTGCTAGTTCTTCCCATGAAGAGGTTGCCCATTTGACTAAGGAAAATGCTGAGCTTAGGCAGCAGGTGGAGACCCTGCGGGAGAAACTGCTCGAGGAACAGATGTCTACAAATGCCCGCATAGACTTGGTTCTCAAAACCCTTGCTGCCTCATCCTCCAAGCCTTCCTCTTCTAGTGCCCCCTAGGATCCTCTCAGTGTCCAGTGTCTTATGTCGTGATGTTTTGTGGTTGTTGGTTTCTTTTTGTTTTTTTTTTGTGATGGCACGTTGGATTCCACCATTACTGCTTCTGATGAAACAGTCCAATTCAGTCTTTGCTTTCATAGCAAACACTTCTATGTTTTTAAAACTATTATTATTAATGAATCGGCTTCTTTTTTGCTCAGTACAATGTTTTTTTTCCTTTTACTTCTCTTTTCTATCATGTTGTGTGCACACATGGGGCATGAGTTAGCCGTGTTGGACTTCTTTACGCTTTTCTGCTTGTTTATGATTTTTTATGATGCTAAAAGGGGGAAGAGTTAACTTAAAAAATTGAAGCAGTGATTAAGGGGGGAAACATAGAGTTAGGGGGAACATATGGGGTCCCTGGTGCTTTATCCGGGGTCCCTAGTACTTTATCTGGTCAAGATAGGCTCTATAACTTGTCATCAATTTTAAAAGTTTGTCATCATAAAAAAGGGGGAAATTGATAGGTTTAAGGTCTCTTAGTCTTATGTTTTGATGATCTAACAAACTTTCTGCTTAGAACTAGATAAAGGACCTGATGCTTGCCTGGTACAATCATTCAGCAATAGACTCAAAGTAATCTGGGCAGTGTACCTTTGGATTCACAAGAAACAATTTAGAGACCTGATCCCTTGATGTTTCCCTGACAGAAGAACAAGTCAACTCTACAGCTGAAAAGAAGTTACAGAAGAACAAGTCAATTCCACCATTAGCAACTGTGCACGATGCAGTGCAGAAACAGTGCAGCAGTCACTTCCCATTGGAACAAGTGTGTACCAACTAAGAATAGACATCATCCTTGGGATGTCTTGGAAGTATAATAGCATGGTGTAAGGCAAACAAGAACTCACTTGAGCATTTACTAATATTATCTCAAGCATTGAAAGAGCTGAACTTGCATTGAAGTCTCAAGTGTGTCAAGAACAAGAAGACAACTCCACTACGGACCAGTTCCACTACGAGTCTATGTGCATCCTTAGTTGAGTTGTAATCTTGTATTTTGTTCCTTATCGTAACTCCTATCTTGCTTTGTTAGAAGCCTTGTTTTAGGAAACCCAAATCATAAACCATCTGAGTTTGTGTTGTGATTAGAGTTAGTCATAGGTTAAAGTCTTTGTAACTAGAGAGTGACAAAGTGGCTTGTGATAAGTGTATTACAAGTTAGTGTGATTGAAGTCTTTGTAATAGAGTCATTACAAAGTTGCTTGTAATAGTTGAGTTACAAGTTAGTGAAGTTGAAATCCTATCAATGTAGGTCGTGGTTTTTGTCCCCATGAGTTGGAATTTTTCCACGTAAAAATCCTGTGTCTCACTTACATACTGCTTCCAGTAGTTAACACTCAGAGAACTGATATAGGACCAGGTTTCTATACAGTTGGTGGACTCATATAAACTATCAATAACATTTAATGCTTTCTGAAATGAACTCTCTATACAAAATACACTTTCCCAAAACCAGATAGTACAAGTCATAAGCTCTATGGAGTTTTACTACAACTTCTAAATACAACTGTTCATAAATAAATAAAGACAGTGTATGAACAAAATAGGACGGTGACTCCAAAACTGGCGAACGTTGTAGCAGGTTTACCTTGAGTCTCCACAACAGCAATTCGTGCTGCTAGCTGACGATCAACCAGCTATGCAATACCTGGATCTGCACAAAAATATGCAGAAGTGCAGTATGAGCACACCACGGTGGTGCACAGTAAGTATCAAGACAAACCTCAGTGGAGTAGTGACAAGGAACAGTCAAGACACCCATTGGTCTAATAAACTGAACAAGTATAAGTTTAAGAACAACAGAATATGATATCTACATAAAGGCTATTGAATAAGGCTAACAATACAGTAATTTCAATAAGAAAGAAAACAACAAGTATCAGCGAAACACCATAAAAAAATGACACACAAGAGTGAATAGAACACAACCTAAATCCGGAATAACATATACAACAAGGAAAAGTAATAACTCAGCAATTTCAACCACTTTTACATCAGGTTTAGTCAACTCCATGAGGTACCGAACCTCGGACAATTCACAACTCACGGGTCTCAATACCTAAACCCTAACACTGGGAATCATGTGGCCTCATAACACCTCATAACCGCACGTACAACTCACGTGCCTATAGAGTCATTCTCACATAGAAGGTAAATAAAACAAGGGTATCTATACTCAACGATATCCAGAAAATCTCTTAGGGGTCGTTTGGTAGGGTGGATAAGAATAGTGTGGAATAAGGTGTATTAGTAATGCATGGATTAATAATTCATGGGTTAGTAATGCAAGCAATAGTTATGCAGATATTATTACTTATCTACTGTTTGGTGTGGTGTATTAAAATTATAATGCATTGCATAATTTTTAAGAAAACTAGTTGCTTACAAAAATGCCCTCCATATTCTCTAGCTTTAAGGGACTGTAAGGACAATTTTGTCTTTAACCATGCTAATACATGCATTAATAACCTTGGTATTACTAATGACATGATTTTCTATGCATTACTTATGCATAGGATAATGACAAGTATGATGTATAACTAATACTTGTATTAGTTATACACATGTTGAAAAAATATACCAAACAAGGTATTAGTAATGCATAGAGCTAATGCTTACATTATTTTTTCTAATATCTCCTGCCAAATGACCCCTTAGTCAATAAGAATGCTTAACTGCGTATATTCTTGTGCAAGTATCCTAATATAGTTTCAAACCAACTAGTAAGCATAAGAAAAGAGACGGACAACACGTAGAATATTTCTTCACAACTTTCACAAGATAAAGTTCACACCGATAAGAGTAACACTACACAATTATCAACAACAAGAATGCTCTCAGGCCAACACAAGACATCACAAATTAATCCCTGACATAATAAGTACAACAGCAACAATGATAATAATACATGATACGGTAAATAAATCAACTCAATAACCTTCAATCACAAGAAAAAGGTAAAACTAGTTAACATGGAAGAATCGCAATAAGGAAAACTAGGCATGATAAGAACAACTCAACAAGGAAGAAAATAACATGTAACAATAGTCCCACACTGCACGGTTCAACAATAAGAAAACTAACACGAGTCCAATAATTCCAAATGAAGGTAAGTCCACTAAAGCATAGAACCCCTAAGATTCTTTTAAGGTTGGATAATTACGGAAGAGATATAGCCAATTCAAATAAAGGTAGGCAGCGAGAAGATCACCATAACTTCAATTAAGGGAGAACATTTACAAAACAGGAATAACTACAACTTCAAATAGGGATAATCAGTTAGGGAAAAGGCAACATGGTAATGGAAGAGATAACAGTCTCAATTAAGGAACATATGAACCAAATATCAATAAGAGCAGATCATGAAGCAATTAATTCTAATGAAACAGGTAAAGGTGAAACTGGTAATTAAGGAACATAATCATACAAGTACAACTAACTATTCAACGAATATAAGAACCTAGGAACCCTACAAGGCCAATTTACACCACATAAGTCTGAGCACGTACTCTTCACCCCACGTACACGGACTACAATCAATATAGAAGACTCAAATCCTAAGGGGTAGTTCCCACACACATGGTTAGGCAAGATACTTACCTCAAAGAAGACAAACTGATCAATTGAAATGACCTCCGAACGGCTCAAATCTAACCAGAATAACTTCAAAGCACAAATAAAACTCATAAGAAACTATTCCGGATCATAAAGACTCAATCTTTATCAAAATCTAAAATTCGATCCCAAAAGTCGACCCCGGGCCCGTACCTTGAAACCCGACAAAACTTATAAAATTCGGACACCCATTCAATTACGAGTCCAACTATACTAATTTCATCAAATTCCGATACCAAATCGATGTTCAAACCCAATTATTCGCTTTAGAAAAGTTTTTGATAAAAAACCCTAATTCTCCAATCAAAACATGAATTAATTCAAAACAAACAAACTTCTATAATCATATTAACATATAAAAATTGTACTTAGATACTGACCCCCATAAAAATACGAGAAAAACACCGCAAAAATCACCTCAACCGGAGCTCTAGAACTCAAGATATGCTCAAAATACCAAAATGACGCGGTCTGATTTTTTTATACTTAGGAATTTTCGCTCTTGCGATAGAATATCCGCACCTGCGCATTTCCAGCTGTCATTTCTGCTTTTGCGGACTATTTTTCACACCTGTGGCTCCGCAGATGGGGATCCAACTTCGCATCTGTGAAGCACCAGCACCAGCTCTCTTCTCCGACACCAAAATGAGCATAACCTCCTCATATGATGTCCAAATTCGACGATTGTTTTTGCTATAGCTCTGTAATTATGATACAGATCTAATGATTCAATCAATATAGAAATTGGAGCTCATTTTCTTAATGTGGTACCATTTATGCTTGAAAAGGCGACGATGAAACATAAAAAAACAAGCGCAACACGACCCAAACCTATACGAAACTCAGCCCCTCAGACCCGGTCCGAACATACCAATAAGTTCAACAACCTAATGCGGACCCGCTCGAGGCCTCAAATCATATCAAACAACGATAAAACTACAAATCGCACCATGAATCGAACTTATAAACTTTCAAACCTTCTAATTTCTAAAACTCGTGCCGAAACCTATCAAACCAACCCGGAATGACGTCAAATTTTGCAAGCAAGTTCCAGTTGACATAATGGAGTTGTTCCAACTCTCAGAATCATATTCCGACTCCGGTATCACCAAAGTCAACTATTGGTCAAACCTCTCCACCTTCCAAACTTCAACTTTTCCAACTTTCGCCGAAATGCTTCCAATCACCCTACGGACTTCCAAATCCAATTCGGGACGCATGCCTAAGTCCAAAATCACCATACAAAGCTGTTGAAATCATCTAAAATATATTCCGGAGTCGTTTACATAAAGTCAAATTCCGTCCAACTCTTACCGCTTAAGCTTTCAAAACTTGAATCCTTTTTCCGATTTGGCTCTGAATCATCCGGTAACCGAGTTCAACCACGCACACAAATCGATATACATAATATGAAGCTGCTCAAGGCCTTATGCCGCCGAACGGAACTTAAATTCTCAAACAACTGGCCGGGTCATTAGAGAGACGGAGCTGAAATTAACTTTATGACTTCAAGTGTTTATAAATGGTTCTAAATATAGGCGGAGCAAGGATTTAAAGTTACTGGGTTTGGGATTCTAGCTTTTTTTTTACTGGTTCTAAAGTAAGAATTTGTACTTATTCAATGAATTTCTAAAGATAAATATACGGTTTGCACTAAAGCTACTGGGTTCGGCCAAACACGCTACCAAAGCTCTAGCTCCGCCCGTGGTTCTGAATGTGATATTTATACATTTAATGAATTTCTTAATACAAATATATTATTTAAGCAAAAACATAAATATACTATTTGAGCAAAAGTTATTGATTCGGTTGAACCCACAGTCTGGCTTCTGGTTATGGCCTTAGTGTATGATGAATCGTAACACAAATTATACTTTGAAAAAGCATCCAAAACAAACACGCAAAAGAAAGGCATGTCTTTCGTGAATATATAAATGAATGAGAAAAATGTGAAGCGTGTCAAAGATTAAGTATATGTCCATTCCATCACTATAGAGTTTAGAGTACAATGCAAATACCAAATTATTTTTGGCATTTCATGACCTAATGAATCAAACTACGAAGAAAAGACTTAACTAGACGCGGCAAGTTCGATCGACAGAATTCATTGCATTTAATTCACACAATTTATATGTGTTGATGTAAGAAAAATTAAGGAAAAACTGTGGAAAACAATAAGAGGTAAAAAGAGAGGAAAATAAAGGGAAAGAAAAAGAAATCTCATAGAAGAAGTTTCCTTTCCTTTTACTTTTAAATTTCCTTATTTGGTTTGAAAAGAAACTGCAAAATAAAGGAAATTGTCATCTCTTTCTTTACTCAGTGCATCCAAAGATTTTCATATATATGTACTCGTAAATAAAGGATTATCTTTTTCTTTACAAACTTTATTATTAAAATTCCACAACACGTTGAGGAGGTACATATTGTCAAATATATGTCCAAAAAAAAAACATGTTTGGTACACTGGTCAAGAAGTCTCCAGCTTCGTAATAATAAGAAGATTTTATGAATTGTACTACCGAGAATTGTGATGGGATGTATATTATTTCTCTATCCGTAATTAATATTTGAACCCTAAAAATGAACAAAAATTCTTGTAGGAAGCGATTCCCTCTAATGAGCCTTACGTAATGCAAAACTGAATTAGTCGAAGTTTTAATAGAGTTAGGAATACTAAATATCGAGTGAAAACAAAAAAATAATACTGTGTGAACATCCAGTTGACTTCAAAGAGTCCACAAGGTCATGAATGTGTCATCAAATGTTTCATTAAATCAAATTTCTTCAATAGTCAGTCAACTGTTCCTATTAATGCGTTCATTGGAGTAATTGACTCAAATGAGCTAAAGGTTGAAAATTTTAGACAAGAGACATAGACCGGAATAATTGAGAAAATAATTATGGTTTGTGAATATTTATTTATTTTCTTTTTTACCACTGGTAAATAACAGAAGTTAGTAACGAGTACTGAACAAAAAGTCAGCTCCCATTTTGAGAGAATCATAGATAGTTCATTTTAGATAAACACATTGAAAAAAAAGTATTGATTAATTGGAGATTAAATACAATATAATACGCCTCAAAAACAACATTAATATTCATATTTACAAAAAGAAGCAGCAGAAAATTGTATATTTTTATTAACATTTTTATATTTTGCCTTTAAAACTTGGCGTACGATTGTGGAAATATGTTAACGAACTCATGGAAAAGTAAATTCTACAAATTGAAAAGAACCCAAAAAAAATAAATATAAACAACTCGTTTAATGGAAACGATATAATAAAATACATGACTTGCTCAAGTCTGGCGACGACCTTCTTTATTTTTCTTCTTTTGAAAAGAAGTTAACGTGGAACCAAAAAAAAAGAGATGAAAGGAGAATGACAAAGTCTACTAGCAACTTTTGAGAAAGTAGATAAGTCTTGCAAAATAAATTGTTTAAGAGCCCGTTTGACCAAGCTGTTAAAAAATATTTATTTTTAAAGTATTTTTGTTTAAAATTATTTTTTATAAAAGCACTTTTGCAAAATAACAATTTCTGCTTGGCTAATTCATTTGGCCAAGAATTCCAAAAAGTATTTTTGAGTAAAGGTTTAGTTTGTAATTAATGTTATTTTTAAAGTGATAAATAAATTTAAATATTTATTATAATAAAAATATAATTTAAGGATTTTAGTCCATATAAAATATAGTCATTCCAAAACGATAATATTGGGGCATCTAGTATTACTTATTGTTTATATGATGATTTAAATTTATCGAATTACATCACTCAATATAAATTAAAAATATACCCTTATAAATCACTAAAGAAAACTATTTATAGTAGAGAAAATATTCCAAAGAGAAATATGAGAAAGAGAATAAAAATATAATAGAATAAAAAAGAGAAGAAATGTATGGTGAATGAAAAAAGGAAAATAGAAATATTAAATTAATGAGGGATAATCTCGAAAATATAAATTTAACGTAAGGATATTTTTATCTTGAATAAATTAATTTTTTTGCTTATGCTTCTACTTCCGGGAAGAAGTTAAAATTTATAGTTTATCCCCAAAAGTTGCTTCCGCTCAAAAATACTTTTCATTTTGGCCAAACATCTCAAATTTTTCAAAAAACATTTCTTTGACTGAAAAAATTATTTTTTACTTCCCAAAAACTTGACCAAACAGGCTCTAAGTAAACTTATTTTTTATCGCAATTTTAGTTTTCTTTTCATTTACTATATGGGTTCTTTTCTTTCAATTTGGCAATTTTTTGTTAACCTTTGAATTCAGATTAATTTCAAGAACCAGTAACTACCAAAAATTTTACTTCACAAGACTCCAGGGTATGGCGGGTGAAGCCTTTGCCTTTGGCTCCAATTATTTAAAGGCCCCACAAATATGAAATACGACTATATTATATAATTTACATTTATATAGTTATTAACAAAAAAAATCTAATTTCAAGTTTTTTTTTTTAATTTGATAGAGTTAGGATTGAGTGAGTTTATACGATAAATTTTCTCTCTCATTAAATTAAGCAATATATTTACCTTCTTATTAATTTTTTTTTGTTCCTCTAAATAAAGTTTTTTTTTTTCATGTTTCTCACGATTTTACGCTTTAATTTCAATTCAGATTCTCTAAATTAGCTATTTTGTTCATATTTGATTGATCCATGTATCATAAAGTAAGTTGTTTAGTGTCTTGTCCTTTTTAACTAAGAAATCCTGAGTCTAAGTATCACAAGGTTCAAAACTTAATGAATAATATGCTCACGCTTTTACCATTTTCACTTAATGCATATATTTATATTGGGATGAGTTCAATACCACGATGTGCGCTTCGCCCACATATCATGTGTTGCATCCTTACCACTAGATCAAAGCTATATAGGATTTTTTTTTTGTCTCTCGTTATTATGTGAATTTTATAAAAGAAATTTAAGTATTTTTAATATATTTAAATTTTAGACCCCCAGTTCCATTGAGATCACCTGCCCATATACATGATGTTAAACCAATTTTGTTGATATTGGTAACTGAATAACATATTCACTGCCTTTAATGTTCTTGTCATTGTTATCTTATCTTAATTAAGACGATAATTTGATTGAGAATTTCAGGAGTGGATGGGTGACTCAAGTGGGACAGTAATGCCTTGATTTAGTCCCTCGAGATTTTGATGCCCCAAAATTTTTAAAAGCATATTTTATAATTATATTTTAGTTTAGACAATATTAAAGTTTGTAGAAAAATTAAAAAAATACAAAAAATTTATAAAAAAGGGAAAGAAATAAAGAAAGATTGTCTACTCTTTAATAGTAAAAATATTTTAGAACTTTATTTAAAATACTTAAATCTTTATATTAGTAAATACAATTCTTTACAACAATATCAAAAAAAACATATTATAAATACATGTCTAACATCATATTGATTTAATGTCACGACCCAAATTTTCATTTTAGGTCGCGATGGCGCCCAATATCTATGTTAGGCAAGCCAACACTATTCAACTAATGTGTTCCATATATTTTTACCAAAACATTTCTCACATTTGCCTAACTTAAATTTAAAGCATTTGATAATAACGGATAATTTAGGCAATTAAAACTAAAATGACCCAAAGAAGTCATAATTAAGTGAAAACATCCCAAAAGAAAAAGTCTACTAACGTGTGTGCCAGGAACTAGTGTCACAAGTATGTGGACACCTAGTAGAATGTACAAAAAGAAAATATATCTATCGTACTGTCTGAAACAGAATAGACAGCAAGTAACAAAAGAGAGACTCCAACACGTTGTTGATCGGTATCAGAAGGGAGCAGCTCACCGTGGAATCTCGGTCAAGTATCAAGAACGCGCTATAGATGGGTAGCTAGATGCACCTACTCAAATCCTATACAATTAAGTACAAAAGCATAGTATAAGTACATAAACAATATGTACCCAGTAAGTATCTAGTCTAACCTCGAAGAAATAGTGACGAGGGGTCGACTTGACACTTACTAGGGCCAAAATAACATAATTAAGTGTGAGGCTAAACATGGATGTCATGAATAAATAACTTATGGTAACAGGAAGTGACAAGTCCTTCATAATTAAAATTTCAGATTCCATCATTTCAGTTAACAATTTATATTTCAATACACTTAAAGCAGTTCGAATCACAGAAAGTACCAAGCAAAAAGCATGTGCAAATAATGTCGAAGCCGTACGATCCAATCCAACAAAATAATAAAATATGCATTGCCGGAGGGTCGAACAGCGAACCATAGATGCATCTATTACCCCGCTCGCGAATCATAAAAGCGACGCGGTCAAATACGAATAAACAAATCAAGCAGTCAATCAAGAATACACCAGGAAAGCAATTATCCAAAGAAAATGTCAACTTCTTTTTAACGATCAAGAAAAATATGTTTAACCTTTTTAGAAATTTATTTACCAAGTTCCATATAATTTAAGAAATTTAGTTTGACAATAAAGATTCAAATATGGCAAGTAAAGCATGCTTTTGTGTCCTAGACTACCCGGACTTAGCATGATAGTAGCTACACACGGACTCTCATCACCTCGTGCGTACGTAGACCCCACAATTAGGAATAACTATTTAACTATTTCGCCTACAGGGATAATTCTCTCTTACAAGGTTAGAAAGGAGACTTACCTTGCCCCAAAACTTACTTCTGAGCTCAAGAATTCACTCAAACCCTCAAACCGCAGCCGACAAATCCAAAACTATCCAAATAAGGTAAAAACTAATTAATATAAGCTCCAAAGTTCACACTTCCTCTATTAGAGTGATTACCCAACCCAAATTTCAAGATTCCTAAAATTCACCCCAAGCCCACACGTGCCCGGATTCCGAAATTTTTTGAAGAAAATCGTTACCCATAACCTTAGGATCAAGAATATGTGATTTTTACTAGATTCCGTAACCAATTTCCTGGTTAAATCTTATTTTTTTTAAAATCCAAGGTTTCACTCTAAACCTATAATTTTCACTAATTTACATGTTGTAATCCACCCATAAACTATGTATTAAACTCACATGATGTAGGAATTACTTCTCACAAAGCTAGATTGAAATCTCCCCTTTTGAAGCTCCCAAATCGCCCAAGTATTGGTGAAGTGAGTCAAAAATGACAAACTCCCGTATTAAATGAAGGCCATTGCCTTCAACAACTTTCGCACCTGCGGCCCGTGGACCGCACCTACGGTCTCGCTTCTGCGGACCATTGTCCGCATCTGTGGAAAGGGGCAGGACTGGCTAGGATCGCACCTGCGGTTCCGCTTTTGTGAAAAAGGGATCACATCTGCGAAAACTGGGCTCCGCTCTTGGGCCGCATCTGCGCAGCTTCGCCGCCCCTGCGAGCTCGCACCTGCGGCTGCCCAACCGCAGGTGCGGTCACACCAAAACTGGTGCACCAGCAGCTCATTTTGAGCTAAGACTCGACTCGCGCAACGTCTGAATGGCATCTGGGGCCCCCGAGGCCCCGTCCAAACATACCAACAAGTTCAAAATCATAAGACGGACTCGTTCCAACCTTCGGAACGCCCAAAAAAATATTAAAACTAAGAATCACACCCTAAAACCAATTGAATCAAACTTATGAACTTTAAGTTCTTCAATCTACTTCCAACATGCCGAACGTACTTATACCACTCGGAATGATACCAAATTTTTCCTGCAAGTCTTAAATGACATTATGGAACTATTCCCGGTATCAGAATTTTGTTTGGACCTCGATATCACCAAAACACATTCCAAACCACATTTATATGTCTTCTAAAACCTTCAAGAATCAAACTTTCACTATTTGGCGCCGAAACGCTCCCTGATCATCCAAAACATGTTCCAAACATATGCCCAAGTACGAAATCACCATACAAACCTATTGGAACCGTCAAATCCCGATTCTGTGGTCGTTTAACCAAATATTAACCGAAGTCAAACTTACCCTTTTAAGCCAGCCTTAAGGAACCAAGTGTTCTGATTCCAACCCAAACTCTTACAAATCCCGAACCAACCATCCCCGGAAGTCATAAATCAGTAAAAGCAAGTACGAGGAGTCTTATTTAGGGGTACGGGGTTCTAGAAGGCAAAATAATCGGTCGGGTCGTTATATTCTCCACCTCTTAAACAAATGTTCGTCCTCGAGCGGGTCTAGAATCATACCTGGAGTGCTGAACAAGTGAGGATATCTGCTCCACATGTCTTCCTCGGGCTCCCAAGTCGCCTCCTCGACTGTTTGGCCCCTACACTGGACCTTAATTGTGGAAACGCTCTTGGACCTCGACTGGTGATCCTGCCTATCAACAATAGTGATTGGATCTTCCTCATAGTCCATTCTCTCATCTAGCTGAATCGTACTGAAGTCTAACACGTGAGATAAGTTGGCGTGGTACCTCCGGAGCATAGATACTTGAAAAACTGGATAGACCCCTAATAAGCTAGGAGGTAAAGCAAGCTCATACACAACCTCCCCAACTCGCCTCAACACCTCAAATGGTCCTCAACCTTGGTCTCAACTTTCCCTTTTTCCCGAATCTCATGATACCCTTTATCGACGAGTCTTTCAAGAGAACCTTCTCGCCGACCATAAATGATACATCACGTGATTTTTTATCCGCGTAACTCTTCTGTCTGTATTGTGTCGTGCGAAGCCTCTCCTGAATCGATCTTACCTTTTCTAAGTCATCCTTTACCAAATCAGTACCGTATAAATTAGCCTCGCCAGGCTCAAACCACCCGATGAGAGAACAACATCGCCGACCATATAAAGCCTCAAATGGAGCCATCTCAATGTTGGACTGATAATTTTTGTTGTAAGCAAATTCTCCCAAGGGAAAGAACTGATCCCAGTTCCCTCCAAAGTCAATCACACATGCTCTGAGCATGTCCTCCAATATCTGAACTGTCCGCTCCGACTTCCCGTCGGTCTGTGGATGGAATGTTGTGTTGAGCTCTACAGGGGTGCCCAACTCACTCTGTACGGCTCTCTAGAATTACGAGGTGAACTGAGTACCTCTATCTGATATGATGGACACAGGCACACCGTGAAACCGAACTATCTCCCGAATGTAGATCTGGGCCAACCTCTCTGAACTATAAGTAGTGGCTACTGGAATGAAATGTGCCGACTTGATCAACTTGTCAACAATAACCCAAACTGCATCGAACTTCTGCAAAGTCAGTGGCAACCTAACTACGAAGTCCATGGTGATGCGCTCCCACTTCCACTCAGGTATAGTCATCTGCTAGAGTAGGCCTCCTGGCCTCTGATGCTCATACTTAACCTGCTGGCAATTTAGGCATCTAGCTACGTGCTCCACTATGTCTTTCTTCATCCGCTGCCACCAATAATGTTGTCTCAGGTCACGATACATCTTCGTAGCACCTGGATGAATAGAATACCGTGAACTGTGTGCCTCCTCAAGAATCATCTCTCTCAGGCCATCAACATTAGGAACACATAGGCGACCCTGAAGTCGCAGAACACCATCCTCGCCAATAGAAATCTCCTTGGCACCACCCTGTAGTACCATCTCCCTGAGAACTGCCAAGTGAGGATCATCAAACTGCCGAGCCTTGATCTGCCCAAATAATGAAGAGTGAGCAACAACACATGCAAGAACTCGGCTGGGCTTCGAAATGTCTAGCCTCACAAGTTTGTTAGCCAAGGACTGAATGTCCAAATCTAGTGGCCTCTCCTCCGCTGAAATGAATTCCAAGATACCTATACTCTTTGTCTTCCTGCTTAAGGCATCTGCGATCGCATTTACCTTGCCCGGATGATAAAGAATGGTGATGTCATAGTCCTTTAGTAACTCAAGCCATCTATGCTACCTCAAATTAAGATCCATCTGCTTGAACAAGTGCTGCAAACTGCGGTGGTCTGTATAAACCTCACAAGACACTCCATACAAGTAATGCCTCCAAATATTAAGAGCATGAACAATCGGTACCAACTCCAAATCGTGCACGGGGTAGTTCTTCTCATGACTCTTCAGCTGACGTGAAGCATATGCAATAACTCGTCCCTCTTGCATCAATACACACCCCAAGCCAACGCGTGAAGCGTCGCAATAAACTATATACATCCCCGAACCGACAGGCAACACAAGAACTGGTGTTGTGGTCAAAGCCGTCTTGAGCTTCTGAAAGCTCGCCTCACACTCGTCGGACCATCGGAATGGGGAACCCTTCTGGGTCAATCTAGTCAAAGGTGCTGCAATGGATGAAAATCCCTCCACAAACCGACGATAATAACTTGCCAATCCCAAGAAACTCCAGATCTCGGTCGTTGAAGTAGGACGAGGCCAATCTTGAACCGCCTCAATATTTTTGGGATCCACCTTGATACCCTCTCCTGATACCACATGCCCCAAGAACGCCACAGAATCCAACCAAAACTCACACTTAGAGAACTTAGCATACAACTCCTGTTCCCGCAAGGTCTGGAGCGCTACTCTCAAATGTTGCTCATGCTCCCGCGGACTACGTGAGTAGATCAAGATGTCATCAATGAAGAGAATAACAAAGGAATCGATATAAGGCCTGAACAACCTGTTCATCAAATCCATAAACGTCGTTGGGGCATTATTCAAGACAAAAGACATTACAAGAAACTCATAATGACCATATCTAGTATGGAAGGCAGTCTTCAGAACATCTGAGTACCGAATTTTTAATTGATGGTACCCTGATCTCAAGTCAATCTTAGAAAACACCCTAACACCCTGCAACAGGTCAAACAAATCATCGATCTACGGCAACGAGTACTTGTTCTTGATGGTGACTTTGTTCAACTGGTGGTAGTCAATGCACGTCCGCATGGTTCCATCCTTCTTCTTCACAAACAACATTGTTGCACCCCAAGATGACACACTTGGTCTCACAAATCCCTTTTCTAATAACTCCGCAAGCTGCTCCTTCAACCCCTTCAATTCTTTTGGAGCCATACGATACAATGGAATCGATATAGGCTGAGTACCTGGAGCCAAATCAATACAAAAATCAATATCACGATCTAGCGGCATGCCTGGAAGATCAGAAGGAAACACATCGATGAACTCCAGGACTACTGACATTGAATCAATCATCGGAGACTCTGCGGTGGTGTCCCGAACATAAGCTAGATAAGACAAACAACCCTTCTCGACCATACGTCGAGCCTTCAGAAAATAAATAATCTGACTAGCTGTACTAACTGAAGAACCCCTTCACTCAAATATCGACAACTCGGGCATGGCTAAAGTAATAGTCTTGGAATGACAATCTAGGATGGCGTGATAAGGAGATAACCAGTCCATGCCCAAGATGACCTCAAAGTTAGTCATATCAAGTAACAAGAGATCTGCTCTAGTCTCGAACCCACAGAATGTGACCACACAGGACCGATAGATCAGATCCACAACCATAGAGTCACCCACAGGAGTGGACACATAAATGGGAGTACCCAAAGACTCACGAGGGATATATAGGAAATGAGCAAACAATGATGATACATATGAATAGGTAGACCCTGGATCAAATAATACTAAAGCATCCCTACCGCAGACGAAAATAATACCTGTGATAACGACATCTAAGGCTAATGCATCTGGTCTGGCCGGAAAAGCATAGAATCTGGCTGGAGCGCCGACTGGCTGGCCTCCATCTGACTGAACAGTAGCTGGATGAACTCCCCCTGCCTGGACTCCACCTCTAGGACGGCCCCTACCAACCTGTCCTCCGCCTCTAGGCGGCTGGACAGCCGGTGCTGTAATCATAGACTGATGACTCTGCTACACTACCTTGCCCCAAAGTCTGGGGCAAGTCCTCTTCATCTGACTCGTATCTCCACACTCATAATAACCTCTCGGCACTATAGACAGCTCCCCTAAGGACTGGCCCTGATGGCCTAAAATACCCACTAGAAGAACCCTGATGACCAGAATACCCGTCGGAGGAACCCTGAATGGCTAACAGACGGTAAGAACTCTCCGGCATCTCACTTAAATAAGGCCTCACTGGAACACCTCGAGGAAGTGGTGGGGGTACTGAATATGGGGGCCTGCTGTGCTGGCCCTTCCCGAACTGACCTCTGCCCCTAGCCCGGGCACCTCTAAACTCTCCAGAGAATCGGTCCCTCTTGTCCTGTTGTCCCTGCTCTCTACCTCTCAGACGGTAGCCCTCAATCCTGCAAGCAATCTCTACTACCAGCTGATAAGAAGTCCCCATCTCAACCTCTTGGGCCATGTTGGCCCTAATACAAGAGTGCAATCCTGCAACAAACCTCCGCACTCTCTCTAAATTAGTAGGAAGTATCATAAGTGCATGGCGGGACAACTCAGAGAACCTCGTTTCATAATCGGTCACCGACATCTGACCCTGCTCAAGCTGCTCAAACTGATATCGTAACTCTTCCCTCTCGAAGGGCAGAATGTACCTATCCAAGAAAATCTGTATGAACTGGCCACAAGTAATAGGAGGAAAACCCGCTGGTTTGCCAAGAACATAAGACTCCCATCATCTATGGGCCCTGCCCTCTAGGTGGAAAGTAGTGAAGTCAACCCCATGAGACTCCAATATCCTCATGTTGTGCAGTCTGTCCCTGCACCTATCAATGAAATCCTGAGCGCCCTCATGACGCTCACCTCCAAAAACAGGAGGGCGTAGCCTAGTCCATCTATTAAATAACTTTTGCGGATCGTCGTCTGTAGCTGGTCTAGGATCAAGTGCTACTGCTGCAACTGGATGGGCCCCATCTGCGGGTAGTGCACCCGGAGTATGATATACTGCAGTTGCATGTCCAGGAGCCTGGGCAGTAGGGGTATGTGTTGCCCCTCCCGCCTGAGATGTGGCTGGGTCCACTAGAAATAAACCAGCCTGAGTCATAGTATCCATGAACCGCATCATACGGCCCATAATCTCCTGAAATCCTGGCACTTTTATGAAATCCACCGAGGCAGGATCTGTTGCGGGCACTTCTCCCTGATCCTCTACAATAGGATCCTCTGTTGGATCTGTTGGTAGTGAAACTGGAGCAGCTCTGGGACGCCCGCGTCCTCTACCTCAGGCCGGTGCCCTCCCCCAGCCTCTACGGCCTCTAGCAACGGGGGGAGCAGCTCCTCCCCGGCCAGGAACATCAGCCGTACGCGTCCTCACCATCTGTGAGAGAATAGAAGAATTAAATTTAGTATATCATCAACTGCACAATAGAGGATGAATATAGATTAGTTTCCTAACACCTTATATCCTCCCAAAGTACAGACGTCTCCATACCTATCCGCAAGACTCTATTAGGGTTGCCCATTACTTGTGAGATATATGTGAACCTAGTGCTCTGATACCATATTTTCACAACCCAAATTTCCTGTTTAGGTCGCGATGGCGACTGATGCGAGACTAAATTGCATAGTTTAACATGTGATATACCTTACATTTTATGCGCATTAATGATAAAAATACACTTGTTATGTGCTTAATGGAGTTTATTTCATGTGTAGGTGAAGTGGAGATGGAAACGGAGCTAAAGGGATGCAAATACGTCGAAAAATACGCGAAAGGAGACACCCGGGCGATAGCCGGGCGACAGAGCCAAACACCCTGACCCTACCTGGCGTTAGCCAGGCGTTTGGGCTGAAACGCCAGCCCTACCCTGGCGTTAGCCAGGCGTTTGGGCTGAAACGCCAGCCCTAGCCTGGCGTTAGCCAGGCGTTTGGGTCCAAACGCCAGGGTCCCCAGTCGGCCAGAAATCGAGTTTTGACGGGTTTAAGTGTTTTCTAATTGAAATAGAAGTCTCCTACACGGTTAGGGTTCACCCTAAACCTATAAATAGACTCCTAAAACACAACTACAAAGGGAGATTCACAGGGATACACAGAGATTCGAGTTTAGAGTGAATCGAAGGCAAAACATCAATTTGTACATATTTTCTTCCTTACTTTGTAGTTTAATTATGCTAGTTGTTTTAGATTTTATTCTTATGAATTTGTTTAGCTAATTTCTTGTGGAACCCGTTGGGGAATAAACTTATTGTGATATTAATATAGCTTTGATTGGTTGATTAAACTCTATTTGTTCAACTACGTTCTTGTTGTAGTTGATTGAAGGGCCCTCAATTAGCTGTGCCTATTTATTATGTATCTACTTGAGAGAGAGTGCATATTTAGGTAATTGTTTGAACAACACCACTCCCAGAGTATAGACGAAAGTCATAACCGAGGGTTTAGAGGTTGGATTAGAGATAACGATACTTCGGGTGCAATCTAAGTGAACTGTAATGCAATCTAGCTAGCGTAACTTGAGAGAGTGCGTCTAGTAAATTATCATAATTACTTGAGAGAGATTTATGGTAGATAGAGTGTTCATGATTGATAGAGATAACTAATCAAGCTATACGAAGTATCCGAGAAGTAAGTTCACCAGCGAGGGAAGCCATAACCTTAGATTTTGATTACAATTGTTTATACCTTAGCATAGTTAATCTTTAGTTTTAATATTTAGTATTAGTAATTTAAATAACATCAGGTGACAGCTGAGTAGTATTTTAACAGCTTGCTTGATACGTCAATTCCCTGTGGGATCGACTCTGGGCATAATACCCCAGGATTATATTTGCAACGCCCGTTTAGTCTTCTACAAGACATAGTTGAGCGTGATTAGCGACCAACACCGATGTTAGACAAGCCAACACTATTCAACTAATGGGTTCCATATATTTTTACCAAAACATTTCCAACCTTTTCTTAACTTAAATTTAAAGCATTCGATAATAACGGATAATTTAGGCAATTTAAAACTAAAATGACCCAAAGAAGTCATAATTAAGTGATTACATCCCAAAAGAAAAAGTCTACTAATGTATGTGCCAGGAACTAGTGTCACAAATATGTGGGCACCTAGTAGAATGTACAAAAAGAAAATATAGCTACCCTACTGCCTGAAACAGAATAGACAACAACCAACAAAAGAGAGACTCCAACACGCTGTTAATCGGCATCAGAAGGGAGCATCTCAACGTGGAATCTCGGTCAAGTATCAAGGACGCGCTCCGGACGGGTAGCTAGATGCACCTACCTCATATCCTGTACAATTAAGTACAGAAGCGTAGTATGAGTGCATAAACGATATGTACCCAGTAAGTATCCAGTCTAACCTCGAAGAAGTAGTGATGAGGGGTCGACTTGACATTTACTAGGGCTAAAATAACATAATTAAGTATGAGGCTAAGCATGGATGTCATGAATAAATAACATATGGTAACAAGAAGTGACAAGTCCTTCATAATTAAAATTTCAGATTCCATCATTTCAGTTAACAATTTATATTTCAAGACATTTAAAGCAGTTCGAATCACAGAAAGTACCAAGCAAAAAGCATGCGCAAATCACGCCGAGGTCGTACAGCCCGATCCAACAAAATAATAAAATGTGCACTGCCGGAGGGGAGAACGACGTAAACCATAGATGCATCTATTACACCGCTCGTGAATCATACATATGACACGGTCAAATACGAATAAACACATCAAGCAGTCAATCAAGAATACATCAGGAAAGCAATTATCCAAAGAAAATGTCAACAACCCGGACTTAGCATGATAGTAGCTACGCCAAGGAGTCTCGTCACCTCGTGTGTACGTAGCCCCCCACAATTAGGAACAACTATTTAATTATTCACCTACGGGGATAATTCCCTCTTACAAGATTAGAAAGGAGACTTACCTTGCCCCAAAGCTTACTTCCGATCTCAAGAATGCTCTCAAACCCTCAAACCGCAGCCGGACAAATCCAAAACTATTCAAATAAGGTAAAAAATAATCAATATAAGCTCCAAAGTTCACACTTCCTCTATTAGAGTGATTACCCAACCCAAATTACAAAATTCCTAAAATTTACCACTAGGCCCACATGCCTGGATTCCGAAAATTTTCGAAGAAAATTGTTACCCATAACCTTAGGATCAAGAATATATTATTTTTACTAGATTCTATAACTAATTTCGTGGTTAAATCTTATTTTTATCAAAATCCTAGGTTTCACTCTAAACCCATAATTTTCACTAATTTACATGTTGTAATCTACCCATAAACTATGTATTAAACTCACATGATGTAAGAATTACTCACCTCACAAAGCTAGGTTGAAATCTCCCCTTTTGAAGCTCCCAAATCGCCCAAGTATTGAGTGAAATGAGTCAAAAATGACAAACTCCCGTATTAAATGAAGGCCACTGCCTTCATCAACTTTCGCACCGGCGGCGCGTGGACCGCACTTGCGCTCTCTCTTCTGCGGACCATTGTCTGCATCTATGGAAAGGGGCAGGACCGGCTAGGATCGCACATGCAGTTCTGCTTTCGCGAAAAGGGACCGCATCTGCGAAACTTGAGCTCCGCTCTTGGGCCGCATCTGGCAGCTTTGCCCGCACCTGCGAGCTCGCACATGTGGCTGCCCAACCGCAGGTGCGGTCGCACCAGAACTGGTGCACCAACAGCTCATTTTGAGCTTGGACTCGACTCGCGCGACGTCCGAATGGCATCCGGGGCCCCCGATGTCCCGTCCAAACATACCAACAAGTTCAAAATCATATGATGGACTCGCTCGAAACTTCGGAACGCCCGAAACAACATTAAAACTAAGAATCACACCCTAAAACCAATTGAATCAAACTTATGAACTTTAAGTTCTTCAATCTACTTCCAACATGCCGAACGTACTTATACCACTCGGAATGATACCAAATTTTGCATGCAAGTCTTAAATAACATTACGAAACTATTTCCGATCTCGAAATTTCATTTTGACCTCGATATCACCAAAACACGTTCTAAACCACATTTATAGGACTTCTAAAACCTTCAAGAATCAAACTTTCACTATTTGGCGCCGAAACGCTCCCGGGTCATCCGAAATCCGTTCCGAACATACGCCCAACTCCGAAATCACCATACGAACCTATTGGAACCGTCAAATCCCGATTCCGAGGTTGTTTACCGAAAATATTGACCGAAGTCAAACTTTACTTTTTAAGCCAACCTTAAGGAACTAAGTGTTCCGATTCCAACCCAAACTCTTTCAAATACCGAACCAACCATCCCCAGAAGTTATAAATCAGTAAAAGCAAGTACGTACAGTCTTATTTAGGGGTACGTGGTTCTAAAAGGTAAAATGACCGGTCGGATCATTACATTTAAATTACCCCTTACTAATATAAATAATAATATTACTATGTGAAGAAGTATATTATATTATAAACAACAAGTATAGAAAAAATAGCAACACTATAACTTGTTTTTCCATATGTGTGTATATAGATATATGAATTCCAATAAAAAAGTATAAGGCCTCTTATTAAAATTTGGTTTTAAGCCATTAAATTTACAAAGCCGCCCTTGATTACTTGCGCATGTAACACAATTTTAACTTCAATGTTAAGATCATTATTTTCTTATATTTGTTAAATCATATTGTATGTTGTTTTCAAAATTAGGAAATATTGATTCACTACAAGGTTTTTTTTTAGGACGAAAGATAATTTATTTATTTATAATAACTAAGTAACAGCGGGTGCTAATGCACCATTGTCTCAACTACTACCACTTTGGGCTATACTTATGTCTCTTAGGGCATTTTCACTGTAGAGTTAAAGGCAAGAAAAAAATAGATATTTACTCAAGGTATCCAAAAAAATATCACATTGTCTTTTTTTAGGCAAAAGATAATCCAAAAAAAAAAAAAAAAAAAGAAAAGAATAATGAATTAAGAAAAAAATCTTGTTTGGCAAGTAATACATCATAAATTCCAATATAATTTTCAAACATGGCATTGTCGTATTGTACACAAGCACAAAAGGACATTTCACCTGTTTTAATTTATATAACAGTTTTTTTTATGTTAAATAATCCGCATAATTCTTAGAAATATGTAGTTATATATTTGTACAAAATTTTAAATGGTTTAATGTCACGATCCAAAATTCACAGGTCGTGACAACACCTAACCTGACCTGTTAGGTCAGCCAATCAATAGTTAACACAATTCTAATAAAATAGATATGATCAACAATTGATATATATGAATTCCAAACAACAATCCAAGGATTGGTAGTACAAGACATGAGCTACTAAGACTAGATTATTAAAAAACGGATATGAAATAAATTCAACTTCTGTTTGAAATGTATTTAAATAGAATTCCACTCTAGAACTACCAAGGGACAAGTGGTAGCCACTTCCAGAAGGCACGAACATCCTTAGAGTCAGTGCCCGATATCACCCGCAACTCCGCTCCAAAATCTGCACGCAAGTTGCAGATGTGTAGTATGAGTACAACCGATCTCATGTGCTCCGTAAGTATCTTGACTAACATCGGTGAAATAGTGACAAGGCTTTGTAGTTAAAAGATACTCACTGATATAACCTGTACAGAAGACTAGCAATAGAATAATACTAGAACATAACAGAATAGTGTACAAGGAAACAATGTGAAGAAGTAGATGATTTCTAGAAGAACCACGATTAATATTCCTCAATATCACGACCAATCATTTCCTTAGAGCGATTACTAGAAAATCACAGTAATAAATCCATAACTTCTATTGTGTGAGAAATATACTCAAGACATCAAATCCAGCGGTACAGCAACACCCTTCGTGCATTTATCTCATCCTCACCAAATATACGTGTAACAGTACAAACCAGGTGAAAGAAATGAAGATAATAGTAATGACAAGGTTGGAAACATAGGAATAATGACATCAATTAGAAAAGAAGAATATAATTTCACTTAACTAGTATGGTAAAAGGCATAGATGTAGATATGACAAATAAGAGGGGAACACATGACCTTTATAAGCTAACAAGTAGAGGCATGAATAACTACCATGGTAGAAAGCTTATACTAGAGTGCAACAAACTAGATACAACATGGTTATAAATATAACATCAGGAAGGAGGCGTGGTATTTGCAAGTTAAACAAGTAATGGATGAGCAACACAAGAACAATTGAAATAGAGAACAAAGACAGAACAACAATGACAAGTCACATAGGAAACATAGGTGCGACAATAACCGCTCAAGGTAAAGGCATGAACTTACACAAGGAAAAGATATCACTACATAATACATGTCCCTCGTCCTCGCATGAACGGAAACACCCTTCGTGCCGTGAACTCGCGATAATATAAAAGCATGATGATATAAATAAAATGGGACGGCATCACCCTTCGTGTTTTTACTCTCATCCTCACACGATAATGTAAATGAGAACAGGATAATATAAATGAATGACAGGACATCACTCTTCGTGCTTTTACTCTCAAATGAAATGTCATGGCATCACTCTTCGTGATTTTACTCTCAAATGAAATGGCACGACATCACCCTTCGTGTTTTTCACTTTCCTTCACATGATAAAATATACGAAATGGCACGGCATCACCCTTCGTGCGTTACACTCTCCCTCGCATGATAATATAAAAGTAATGGCACGGCATCACCCTTCGTGCTTTGCACTCTTCATCACCAAGAACATGTATATCAATGACAAGTAAGGTCGGAAGCATAAATAACATCAAGGAGAGTGGTTAAACGAATATTCCAAATGAACCCCAATCACAACTTTCAAGCCAACAATAGATCAATAAACCCTCAAGACCCTTATTGTTCAAGTATTTCAACAAATCTAGAATGATCTACAACTCGAGTATAGAACCTAATATCTCAAGAATAACAGTTGTAGCAATGTATTAGCGATTAAGCATGATGAAGACCAAATTAAACATGTCAATGTTTCTCAAAATCCCGTCAAATTTTAATCAAGTTATAATAAACTAAATTTTAGTTTCTAACATTTAATTTTGTATACTTAGTAATATATAAGTCAATTAAGACATGAAGCAAGAATGTAACGTAATTCTACAAGGTATAAAATAGTATAATTTACCCACGAGCATGATTAACCCTGGCACATGCATAAACTCTCGTCACCTCATATATGCATCACCCCCACATGTAGCAAACAATGTCAAGTAGTAGGAAAAATTCCATCAACAAAGTTAGGCAAGACACTTACCTCAAACAAGTCAAATCGATACCGAACAAGCCAAACGATGCTCAAAAAATGACATCCTCCGCGTACCGACCTCAGAATAGTTAGAAACTAGCTAAAATCAAGTCGAATACATCAAATAATTCCCAAGGAAAAAATCTCAATCAATAAAGGTCAAATCTGTAATCAAAAGTCCAAAGTCAACCAAAAAGTCAAACTCGAGCCCGCACTTCGAAATCCGACGAAACTCACAAAAGCTCTAGATTCAGGGGCTCTTTCTATAGCCTTTCACTCAAATCCGACTTCGAATCGACGTTCAAAACTCAAAAATTCACTTTATGAAATTTTAGACAAAAACCCCCAAATTTTACTTTGTAATCATCAATCAAATGCCAAAAATGAAGATGGATTCATGAAATATAATCATAATCGAGTATAGAACACTTACCCCAATTCATATGAAGAAAATCGCCTCCAAAAAATGCTCAAATCTGATCTTCCCAACTCAAAACATGACCAAATGAACAAACCCTCGATATTAAGTATTTTTGCCCAATTGTTCTGCCTCGTTTCGTGTTCCAAACGACCCCAAAACTCATTTTTTATGGCTCCAATGGATTCCTTGTGAAATTTCAGCTAAGTTAGAATTTTGAATCACTCCATTTGACCTTATAACGAAGGAGATATGTTGGTTTCAATATTTAGTGCAGATTTTTAAATACGAAGTTAGTGGCAATTCCGTAATTAATTTGAAAAATCTAGAATCCTAATTCTTAGTAAAATGATCATAAACTCCTCATACGATGTCCAAATTAGATGATTCTTTTTGTTATGACTTTGTAATTACGATACGAATCTAATGCTTCAATCAAAACAGGAATTGGATTTCTTTTTCTTAATGTGATATCATTTATGCTTTGACGAAACGACATTGAAATATAAGAAAAACGAGCGCAACACAACCCAAACCTATCCGAAACTCACCTGAGCCCCTCGGAACGCCGTTAGAACATACCAACAAGTCCCATAATATAAAACAGACTTACTAGGCCTTAAATCATACATAACAACATCGAATCAACAATCGCACCTCAAATCAAACTTAATGAACTTTCAAAAACTCGCATCGAAACATATCAAATCAAATCGGAATGAACTCAAATATTGCACACAAGTCTCAAATGGCATAACGAAGCTATTTCAATCCCCGGAACCACAATTCAAATCCCATATCATCAGAGTCATCTCTCGGTCAAATTTATGAACTTTCCAAGCCTTCAAATTTTCAACTTTCTCCAATTAGTGTTGAATCCTTCTAAAAATATCCAAATGCAAATTCGGGCACACGCCTGAGTCCAAAATCAGCGTTCGGACCTAACGGAACAATCAAAACTCCAATCCGAGGTCAAATACTAAAAAGTCAAATTTGGTCAACTCTTCCAACATAAAGCTTTAATTCATGAAATACATTCTTCCAAATCGATTTTGAATAATCTGAAAACCAAAACCGACGATTCACACAAGTCATATACATCATGCGGAGATACTCGTACCCTTAAAACAATCGGTCGGTTCGATACATTTAATCATTTGACTAATCAAATTTAATCTCTCATGATATAATCTAAATCACATTAATTTTTTTACTGATTCTTAATTCTTTTTGTATTACTTTCTACTATAAATTATTAAAGAGTTAATTTTTCAGTCTTTCTATTTTTGTAGTTTGGTGCATCACTTGAAATAACGAGGAAGGACAAATAATGGCATACTACCCTCTGTTCTTCCCAAAAGCCTATAAATTTGGAATTCCATATGCTTGCTTACATCTTCATTCATTTTCATTCGCCTTTTTGGCCTTTGCCATCATCAAATAGTGTATTAAAAAAAGAAAGATTTAGTCCAACAAACTAAGCAATTAGATATCAATAATTAATCCTTCTTCCCCAATTACTTTATTCAGCTACATGATTAATTAATTCAGAAATTCCAAAACTTTTACACTATTTATCTTGTCTCCATTGATCTCTCTCAATTTCCAACATCAAGCCCCACCATTTCTTCTCTTCTTTCTATAGTTTCTTGGTTTTCTACTCTTTTTTCTTCATCTTTCAACTACTACCATGTCTTCTATGTTAAGTTCTCAAGGTATGGTATTAGCCACAGCCATGGCAGTTTCTGGGACAATGATCCTTTTAGCTGCTCTTAAACTTCAAAAATCTGCCCATCAATTCTCTTTTAACCCAATTCTCCATCATCCTCGATCTTGCATCTCCACAGGTATGTATTATCATCTTTTTTAAGTTACTCTATCCGTTTCATTTTAGATGACACTCTTTCTTTTTTTATCTATTTCAAAAAGAAAAAAAATATTTTAATGTGTTTCTGTATATTTCGATTTTTTTTTTTTTAATTTTAAAATTGCTCTTATGACTATAGAAAATGTCATGACATGCTTTAAGTTTCATGATAAGAAATTTAAAATTTCATGTGCAGTCAAATACCACCATATAAAATGATAAGATTAAAATATATAATCATCGTAAAAAAAAAAGAATTTTATAGTGTCAGTGTATATCGGTTAAATTCATACATTAATGGGTTTTTTTTATTTGTTTAGATGGGAAGAAAAAGGAGAAAAAGAAGAAGAAAGTGAAATTTGCAGAAGATGTGGTGGAGCCAAGTGGGAATAGTGAAGAATACAGAAAACTTTATTGTAATAATAATTTACGCCATGGAAATGGACATGAAGCTGCTGCTTCTTCTTCTTCTTCAAATTTTGATTCAAATGCATTAAAGAAGAGTGGGAAAGTGCAAGAAATGCCAGCCAATAGGGTGGCCCTATACAATTCTATGCTCAAGGGTCGGGTCATCAACCGGGTCACTTATTCCTATTGATCGGGTCGGGTTTCCAATTACCAAATCCTAACCCTCTAATTTATGTACAAATTAGAAACTCGAGTCACAATATGAAAGAAAAATAGAAAGCATTATGTATCTTTCGATGAAGTTTGAGAGTAGTTTGAATTATGATTTTCTTTTTTTATTTTAGTTTTAGTATTTGTGTAATTTTGATGTTTATTTTGGCCAAAAGGGAGACATCTGTTACATGTATTTAATTTGTATAGGAGTTGGTTTTTGAATACATGAAAGGATGTGAATTATGACCCGACTGAGTCAAACTAAGTGGATTGATCAATGATCATTGTATATTGAATCTGCTTCAAATGGAAACAGATTTGTTGAATTTATCATTTGTACTTTTATATTCGGTTCTAGAAAATTAGTTAAAATGGCTGAGTTTTTATTTCAAAAGAATGTTTATGTTAACATGAGCAATTCTTCGTATAAATGCTCGTAGGTGAAAAAGACCTATCAAAATTTTATGTCCTCTCACCGTCGAGGCATATAGTTTCGTCGAATAAGTGAGATTTTTCACACAATAAATGCGTTTAATTTTCTCTGTTCCCGTATTTCATTCCTCGATCCTCTAATATTATAGAATCTAGAAAAAAATTGTTAACAATACCCTTTTCTTATACGAAAATATTTGACTTTATCATTTATTATATTTTGTGCTCATTCGTGCAAATCATATTCCAAAGTTGAAGAATAAATTTGAATATTTTTTTTAAAGTATTGTAATACGTGGAATTTACTCAAAATCATACTGGAGCTCGTTAAAATAAGGACAAATATGAAATGATCTACTTGGCAAGGATACGAATGGTTCCAACATATAACGAATAAGTTATTTAACTTTTATTCATCACATTACATTCAAATAGCTGACATTTTTCAAAAGTTTCTTTCAAAGACCTAATTAAGAGTAATTGATTTTATTAATTATGCGTGTTTGAATTAAATAGCCACTTCTTAGAGTTCCTAAAGGCTACGGCCCTCCACTAATTATCTTACAAAAATAATCAGCCTGCCTTTGGCTTTAATTATTACTAATATAAAATATGTAAAAAAAAAAAAAAAAACATTAGAAAAAGAAGACTTCAATATAATTCACATGTACAGATTGGTATGCAAGTCTTTTTTCTGTAATGACCACACAGCTCATGCCACATTCTTATTATTTTATTTGTCCTTATGGTCATTTAAAGAAATGTCAATTATTGGAATTTCCCCATTGTTTAGTCAAGGTGTGCAAACTATGAAGCAACTTTGTCTTTCTTTTTTCTTTTTTTAGGAGAGAGAAAAAGGATCCACGCAAAAAGAAAATTAAATAATAAGCGCTCGTTTGATATGATGGATTATGGATAATTAATTTTGATATTAAATTTGAGATTGATTTATCTCATATTTGATTAGAATATTAATCATAAAATAACTAATCTCAAAATAACTACTTATAGAATAACTTGTTTCCTGACCAAACGATCCTTAAGGAACGATAGGAGTTCGCATTTTGAACAAATGTGTCCTAACTCCTGTATTTAGGATATTTTGTATTCTTCTTCTAATTAAATTTTAGGCTTGGTATTTGCATTAAGTTTAATTCTAGTCTTTTGTTATATTACCATCCAAATTATGAACATTAAAAATATTAATGCTTATTATTGAGATTTTGAGTTATGAAGCCTGGGCATAGACGAGTATTAAGAAACTCGTATTGTACCACTTGAATGACAGATTTTAAATTCCATCATTGCATGTAAGAAAACAAATACGAAAGTGTGTGTGCCTGTTACAGGCATATGCATGCGTAGCGTTGAAAAATGGTTAAAAGAGAATAGTTAACCACCATATTATTCATTAATAAATTGGTTGGATAATGAACTTTAAAAAGAGACAAATATAAAAAATGGATAACCAAATTATTCATTTATAAAACTTTAAATTGGGGTTCTCAAATTTGGGAGAGTAGAAATTCTCCCTAAAATGATCATATTTAAGAAGCCGTGGATAATATGGAACAACCGGTTAATTTATTCTTTATTCGTATTAAATATGGGTCAGTTCAGATAATTTATCCATTTTCAATCAGTCTCATATCCAACCTGACCCCTATGCATATGTATTACTTTCTCTGGTCTACTTTTAATTGATTATTTGATTATTTTTGCACATTATTAAAATTCACCTTTTAGAATTAATTTATAATGAAATTGACCATATTAGTCTTAATTTATTCATTATAAATACATCAAATATTTTTAGGCTCTTTATTCCAAGAGCAACTTTGAAAAAAAATAAGAGTTTAATTCCTTCTTGATATCTAAAAAAATCAAATGTTGTGGACCACACAAAAAAAATCCAAAAAATCAATTAAAGTGAACAGGAGGGAGTAACATAATACACTTAGGGATCGTTTGGTTGGGAAACAAATTATCCCATGATTAGTTATCTTGGGATTAGTTATCCTACCCTCTCATAGGAATAAAAAAGCAGTACAATCCTGGGATCTCATAGGGATTAGTTATATACGATTTTATTCCAACTAAATATGGGATAAACTTATCACGAATTTAATTTCGAGGTTAATTATCTCTTATTCTTCGTACCAAACGAGCCCTTAATCTTAGCTTATTCTCAGTCTGTCTTTCTATGATTCCTCGAGCGTTTGCAGTTTTCGCTTTAGGTGGGGGTTAGACACAAACTCTATATCGTGTATTAACCGTTGGTAACAACAAATATGTGTAGCCTAACCTTTTCAAAAGAAATTAAGATAGTGGAGGAGGCCTAGATCATAAAAAACAAAGTTCAAAGTTCTTTTGATGCTAGAGGATAATACACATAATTTTAAGCTTATTCCTAGTGTGTCTTCTGAAGGGGGAACGTTGACGTAATTGGTAAAGTTATTTTTATGTGATCAGAAGATCATAGATTCTAGCCGTAGAGTCTCTTGCAGAAATGTATGGTAAAATTGCGTACAATAGACTCTTATGATTCGGTTCTTCCCAGACGGGCATAGCGAAAACTTAATGCAGTGAGCTGCCATTTTTTTATTTTTCCTAGTGTTTCTTCTATAATTGCTAGAGCATTCATCTTGTTTCATCTTTGCTAGATCCCTACATCGTATATTAACCCGCAAAAACAAAATACATGTTGATGTCCTAAAAATCTTGGCATTGATATCAAATATGTACACTAGATGTGTTATGCTATATCAAATTTCAGCACACAAAATGCAAAAATAAACTAGACGCTATTTATGTCACCCAATATCATCAGAAACAAGTTCAAGAGTTCTTTTGATTCTAATATTCTAAAACTAGTGACATGTCATCCGTCTATTTGTAAGGTGTTTATCCTGGTTTTCTTATCATATTTGATTTTTCTATCTTTTAAAGGAATGACAAAATATTTATCATAATTAATTTTACTTTTTATGAAAAGAAAATTATAATTCTTTTATATTTGGCTAGTCCTTTTTCTTGGAGGAAAAGAATTTGAATTTCTACAAATCGAGGATCAGATAGCAACATCCACAATATAGCCATAAGCAGTTTGAGAGTCTTGTTTAGGGGGACAATATTTGAGATAGGTTTTTAGCCTGTCACTTGTGTGTGCCTCTTTATGATGTTCTCTCGTTATTTTATACTCTCTTTAATATAGTGAATTGTTCATCCCTGCCTGTGGATGTAGGTCATTTGACCGGACCACATTAAATATTTATGTCTCTTTTTTATATATATTTCTCTTATGATATTTGATGTATCGTCGTTGAAAGTATGCTCGTTAGCTTCCGTATGATACCTGATTATTTCGATCATACCATCAATCTTCATCATACCTTTAACTTGTCTCAGTTTTTCTATTGAATATGTTTGTATATGGTCAAATCGGGCTCGCCCGTTTTGTATGGTTAATCGAGACTAGTATGGCATGCCAATGTTCGGTCCCGTGTTATATCAAATCGTAATATGAAGATACATAACCAAGCTTGTAATTCGAGGATCAACTGAGATCGAGACCAGTCGAGATCGAACGAGACCGAATAAAGCCTGCTGAGTCGAATAACCGAAAATCGAAATTTTCGTGATCGGGCAAGGATCGTGGCAAAAATCTCAGCGCATATCAAATCAAGACCGGTTATTGGATTTTTCACTGTATTTAGAATTGTACCATAAGTAGAATTCTCCTACTATATAAAGGGGGATTCTAATCATTTTATAATCACCACATTCATGCATAACAAAGTTATATTACATTTTCTCTCTTAAGCATTCTTGCTCTTCTATTCAGTTCATATTTCTCAATTATACATTCAGTCGGTTCGAGGGAGATCTAGCTCGAGGTCCAAGTTGCATTTTATATTAGTTTGCTTTACTTTACAGTTAATATCTAATATCAACTTTCATATTTCTCAATTTGTGTCAAGTGAAACCACATATCCTTAAAATCACTTATAAATTTAATTGTTATCCGATTTTAAGGGTAGACAGTTTGACGTCCACCGTGAGGCTAATGATAATAGTGATTGCATGGTTCTAATTTTCATAACACGCACTACTTTATACTTGTTCTTGTAAGCGTCTTTTATTTCAGGATCAGCATGTCGAACTCTCAAGCAGTACTCACACACGCCGATAATGGCCTTGGTTTTCATGGAGAAAACGAAAACGTAGCCGTCCCAGGGAACAAAGTGCCTCAGGTTGACCTCGAGGGAGTACCAGTTGCAGACCCCATCGACGTCAGTTCTCATGTTACCCTGAATGCAATTTTGGGCGTCGACCCCGAAAATAGCATCCGCAAAGACGTTCGATCAGCCGGTCAGAACACACAGGGCAGCAAAGACGGAAGAATCAGAATCATGCACCGTGTAGGGTCGAACCCGAGCCATCACTAGATGTTGTTCACAGGGCTGAACCGATGCCGGTGAGGTCAAACGTGAATGAATCGAGGACCGTCCCCACTATTATGAAAATGCTCGAGGAGCTGACAAAGCGAATCGTATCAGGGGAGAAAAAGATTGAAGCAAATGACAAAAAGTGGAAACATATAACTCCCGAGTTGATCAAATTCTGGGGCACTACCAATTCTGAAGGGTTTGGATTCAAAGAAGTTCGTACAAAAGCCTTTCCCCCTAAGCGCGGTTCCTAAGCCCATCCCAAAGAAACTCCGCATGCCATAAATTCCCAAGTATAATAGAACTACCGACCCCAACGAGCATGTCACCTCTTACACATACGCAATAAAGGGGAACGATTTAGAGGACGATGAGATTGAGTTTGTACTATTGAAGAAATTCGGATAAACTTTATCAAAGGGGGCGATGATATGATACCATAATTTTCCGCCTAATTCCATTGATTTTTTTGCCATGATCGCAGATTCCTTTGTCAAGGCACACACCGGAGCCACAAAAGTCAAGACCAGAAAGTCGGACCTCTTCAAAGTAAAGCAGAAAGATAACGAGATACTCAGGGAGTTCGTATCTCAGTTCCAAATGGAACGTATGGATCTACCCCCGGTCGCAGATGATTGGGCCATTCAGGCTTTCACTCAAGGGATAAACATACAAAGTTCGGTGGCCTCACAACAGTTAAAGCAGAATTTGATCGAAAATCTAGTTGTAACCTGGGCCGATGTGCATAATCGGTACCAGTAAAAAATCAGGGTCGAGGATGATCACTTGGGGGCTCCTTCGGGGTTCGTTTATCCAAACAGGCAGATTTCAAAGGGACATTGACCGAGAATCACGGTCGAACAGAGATCTATATCAACCATACGGTAGAGATCGGAAAAACAACGAGTCTGGACGCAACCCCGTTCGAAGTGACAGAAGAAATGATCGAGGACAGAGCTCCTGAGGGATCATGAGTAAGAGTGGTTTCGACAGGAATATCGAACACAAAGAAGCGCCTTGACTATCGGAGTACAACTTCAACGTCGACGCATCAGCTATTGTATCATCCATCGGATGCATCAAAGACATCAGGTGTCCTCGACCTCTTTAGACTGATCCATCCTAGAGAAAGCCTAACCAAAAGTGCAAGTACCCTAGAACAGAAGATTGCAGACAGTTGAGGGAGGAAGTAGCCCGTTTGTTTAACAAGGGGAATCTTCGAGAATTCTTAAGCGAACGGGCTAAGAACCACTTCAGAGACAAGGATGCAAACAGAAAAAATGAACAATAAGAGCCACAAAACTTAATTCACATGATCGTTGGTGGAGTCGACATTCCACAGGGACCCATATTCAAGCGCACCAAGGTGTCGATCACGAAGGAAAAGTGAACTCGGGACTATGTACCGGAAGGGGCCTTGTCTTTCAATGACGAGGATGCAGAGAGTATCTCACAAGCCCATAACGACGCACTGGTAATATATGTTCTTATGAATAAAATTCAAGTTAAACGTGTTCTAATTGATCCAGGTAGCTCGGTCAACATCATTCGATCGAGGGTCGTAGAAAAACTCGACCTACAGGATCAAATTGTGCCCGCAACTCAAGTTCTTAACAGCTTCAACATGGCAAAAGAAACCACCAAAGGGAAAATTACTTTTCCAGTGAACGTGGTCAGAACCATCCAAGAAACAAAGTTCCATGTGATCGAGGGTGACATGAGGTACAATGCCCTGCTCAGAAGGTCTTGGATCCATAACATGAGGGTAGTACCCTCGACCCTTCACCAAGTTCTGAAGTTCTCGACACCAGAGGGAGTCAAAATGGTGTACGGAGAGAAAATCGCTGCCAAGGATATGTTTGCAGTCGACGAAGTGATACCGGTATCGGCACTCTCATCAGCAAAGGGGTCGTATTCAAAGAGAAAACAGGAAGCCAAATAGCAACCACAAACACCAGCCTCGACCCAATCGGAGAAGCAGGGAACAGACGAGGACGATGACTATTGGATCCTTCGATCCTTCATAATTCCCGATGATTCTGACGCCACCAAATCGACGGTCGAAGAGCTGGAACAAGTCATACTGATCGAGTACCTACCCGAACGAAAGGTATACCTGGGACAGGGTTAACTCCCGAGCTCAGGAAAAAACTTATTCAATTCATTTTAGATAACATGGATTGATTTACTTTGTCCCATCTCGATATGACATGGATCCCACCGAAAATCACTACCCATCAATAAAGCCTGGACTCGAAGTTTCGTCCAGTAAAGCAAAAAAGAAGGCCCAATCCGAGGTTAATCATGCATTCAGAAAGGACTAGGTAACCAAACTTCTCAAAATAGGGTCCATTCGAGAAGTAAAGTATCCCGAATGGCTATCAAATGTAGTGGTAGTCCCTAAGAAGGCAAATAAACTTAGACTATGCGTAGATTATAAAGATTTGAACAAAGCATGCCCTAAGGATTCCTTTCCTTTGTCTAATATTAATTGTATGATCGATGCCACGACCGGCCACGAGATTCTCATTTTTCTCGATGCCTACTCCCGGTACCACCAAATACAGATGAACCCGGAGGATCAGGAAAAGACCTCGTTTATCACTAAATATTGCACCTAATGTTATAATGTAATGTCGTTCAGACTAAAAAATGCTGGTACAACTTATCTATGCCTAGTAAACTGAATGTTTGAAGAACAACTAGGAAAATCAATATACGTTTATATTGATGACATGTTAGTTACGTCCCTGCGAACAGAGGACCATTTAAAACACTTGCAGGAGACTTTCGATATACTGAGGAAGTACAATATGAAGTTCAACCCTGAAAAGTGTGCGTTCGGGGTCGGCTCGGGAAAGTTTCTTGGCTTCATGGTATCCAATCGAGGAATCGAGATCAACCCCGATAAAATCAAAGCTATCGAGATATCACGGTCGTGGATAATGTAAAGGACATACAAAGTCTAACGGGGTAGATAGCTGCCCTAGGGCGATTCATTTCGAGGTCCTCAGATAGGAGTCACCAATTCTTCTCGCTTCTTAAAAAGAAGAGTAGCTTTGCATGGTCTCCGGAATGCCAACAGGCCTTGGAGGAACTAAAGTGATATTTAACGAGCCCGTCGCTGCTTCATACCCTGAAATCGGACGAGAAACTCTACTTGTACTTGGCAGTATCGAAAATAGCGGTAAGTGTAGTCCTAGTCCGAGAAGAACAAGGTATGCAATTCCCTGTCTATTATGTTAGTCGGACCTTAGGTGAGGCCGAAACCAGATATCCGCACTTAGAAAAATTAGCGCTTTCTTTAATAAGCGCCTCTAGGAAACTAAAGCTATATTTCCAGTGTCATCTGATATGTGTTGTAACAACTCCACTTCAAAATATTTTACACAAACCCGAGCTTTCAGGTCGGTTGGCCAAATGGGCCGTAGAAATCAGTGGGTACGATATGGAATATCGACCCCGAACCGCCATCAAGTCTCAAATCTTGGCGCACTTCGTGAACGACTTCGCGCCGTCCCTCGTACCCGAGGGTGAAAGAGAAATGTTAATAAAATCAGGTACATCCTCGGGAGTCTGGACCCTCTTTACGGACGGTGATGCGAAGCGAAGGGGTCCAGGCTGGGTATCGTACTAAAATCACCCATGTGTAATGTCTTTAGACAATCTATCAAGACTTCGAAATTAACTAACAATGAGGCCGAGTATGAAGCCATAATTGCAGGTCTAGAGTTGGCTAAAAGCTTTGGAGTAGAGGTCATCGATGTCAAGTGTGATTCCCTCCTCGTGGTAAACTAAGTCAAAAATACTTTCGAAGTCCGAGAAGACCGAATGCAGAGGTACTTGGAAAAATTACAGGTAACTTTACATCGATTCAAGTAATGGACCTTGCAACATGTACCTTGAGAACAGAACAACGAGGCCGACGCTCTTGCAAACTTAGGTTTATCGGTCGAAGATGACGAGCTCAACTCGGGGATTGTCATACAACTCATAAGATCGGTGAACAAAAAAGGTCACGCCGATATTAACTCCACAAGTTTGACCTAGGATTAGAGAAACAAGTACATAAAGTACTTAAAGAACGAGAAACTTCCATCGGATCCGAAGGAGTCGAGAGCTCTACGTACAAAAGCAGCACGGTTCACTTTGTCCGAAGACGGAACGCTGTTTAGAAGGATGTTCGATGGACCGTTGGCAATATGTTTGGGACCGGGAGAAACCGCATACGTCCTACGGCAAATTCACGTGGGAGTTTTTGCAAATCATTCTAGTGTCGAATCGTTGGTCCACAAAGTAATCAGGGCAGGATATTATTGGATCGACATGGAGAAAGATTTAAAGGAATTCATTTGAAAATGCGACAAATGCCAAAGGTATGCGCCAATGATTCACCAGCCCGGAGAGTAGCTCCATTTAGTCTTATCCCTATGGCCTTTCATGAAATGGGGAATGGACACCGTCGACCCTCTCCCATCGGCCCCATGTAAAGCTCAGTTTATTTTATTTATGACTGATTATTTTTCTAAGTGGGTTGAAGTGCAGACTTTCGAGAAAGTCAGAGAAAAAGAAGTCAAAGACTTCATTTGGGATCATATTATATGTTGATTTGGAATGCCTTCCGATATTGTATGTGATAATGTAAAGCAATTCATCGGTAGCAAAGTGACTAAATTTATCGAGGATCACAAGATAAAAAGAATCCTATCGACACCTTATCATCCCAACGGGAACGGACAAGGCGCATCGACCAACAAAACCATCATTCATAACCTTAAGAAGAGATTGGACGATGCCAAAGGAAAGTGGGGCGAGGTTCATTGGGCATACCGCACAACGTCGAAATCTAGTATAAGAGCAACACCGTTCTCGTTAGTCTATGGAGCCGAAGCTCTTATCCCGGTCGAGGTCGGAGAACCTAGCATCAGATTCTGATATACAACAGAAGAATCCATTAACGAGGCCATGAATACGAGCCTAGAATTGTTGGATGAAAGATGCGAAGCTGACCTCGACCGATTGGCCGCTCAAAAACAGCGGATCGAAAGATACTACAATCGAAGAGTCAATCTCCGACATTTTAACATAGGGGACTTGGTGCTAAGAAAATTCACCCTCAACACCCGAAATCCGAATGAAGGAAAACTGAGTCCGAACTGGGAAGGACCGTACCAGGTTCTCGAAATCATCGGAAAAGGATCCTACAAGCTCGACACGATGAACGGTGAACAACTGCCGAGCAATTAGAACGTATTGCTCCTAAAACGATACTACTGCTAAGGTACGACCCCTTTCATTTTCATTTATATTTAAACAACTCTTGCAGGTGTTCGACCATAAATCGCGATGGGTTCTTCGACACGAAGTCCTTAGGTCTGAAAGCACGCGTTGCATTTTTCTTTTCCTTAGACCGGTATGTCCCAAGCGGGTTTTCGGGCGAGATTTTTAATGAGGCAACCATTGATCGTGCTAACTTAGAATAATTTAACAATATACGAGGCTTCTTTGCAATCAACCTCAAATACTATGGGGCATTAACCTCGAATGTCAACTTTGTTGCGAGCAAATTACTTCATAGCAGTAGGGTTTCGATAGTTGAAAATTGTAAGGGCCAAATGGTCAAACGAACCGTGCCCATGTAGGTTGCTCGAGCCCTGGCACAAAATATGTATGCATGTATAATAATTTATAAAGAGAAGTATATTTCCTTGCCGATATATCATGATGCCTTAGAAAAGATTTTCTACTTCACGATGCCATACTCTCGATCTATTATGTAAACAGGCTTAAGGGCCGATCATAACAAAATTTCGGACAATTACCCCCACGCTCGGGGACTGCCGTCCAAAAAGTAAACAAGATCGAATTATTAAAACTTCGAGATCATAAGACCTTTTAGGCAACCCTCGATCTTTATAGGGCATCGCCAACCCACTCGGGAACTGAAACTTCGGGCAAGCTCGAAGTAAAACGGGAAAATATGCCCAATGGGAAAATCCCGAACTAAGAGGTTACGGTCGAATTAACATGGTTCAGAGATGTCTGAATTCCATAATGAAATGAATTCCGTAATGAAACAGGCCTTCAAATTCATTCATAAACCGGTTAAAAAGGATACTCTCGGCAAAATCATAAAAGGATTCGATATACCAAACCTCGAAAACTCTAATGAGTACTAAATTATTTGAACTCTCGATCAATTCATTATTTCATGCTAAGGCATTACAAGTGTTGTAAATACAAACGATAGAAAACTTTTTCAAGCCGAAAAAGGGAGAACGCCATAAACAATCTTTTATAAGGGCCAAATCGGCCTAATACAAAAAAAAATACAAAAGCCTAAGGGTTGTTTTTACTTTGAGTTTGAGAGACCATCCTCGCTAAAAAACCTAAAGGTTACCTTACTTCGAGTTCGAGCAAGCACTCGCTCGAGCATAAAGCCTAAGGGCTATAATGGTTCAGCTTCAATCAAATTGTCTATACCTCGGACCTCAGAATACAACTTCGTAATTGGTTAAACAGAAGGGAAGGAAAGTTTTATATATATGTCAAAAATTATTTACAAGGGCAGCATGGCCCGATCAGAATTCTCTACAAAAAAAAACCGGTCCTTGAAAGAAACACAAAAGAGAAAATACAAATTCTAAAGGCCTGGTCTTCTCCGGGAGCAACATCTTCACTCTAGAGGCTTCTCCACTTTCAAACCCCCTCAAGCTCTCGAAGTCATCAACATAAGGAAAGGACAACACTCTAGCTTCAACTTCAAGCTCCTTTGCCTTTTCGATCTCGGCTGTAAGATTGAAGCCACGAGCATGGATCTCCTTGAGAATCTTCCTTCGAGACTGGCATTTAGCATGCTCGGCAAACCAGTTTGATCGAGCCTTAGTAGCTTCATAAACCTCCTTTGCTCAAACTTGAGCAACTTCAGCGTCGGTTCGGTAGATGGCCACAATTGAATCAGCATCAGCCTTGGCCGCTTCGACCTCAAATTTGGCCGCTACAAGTTTTGTGACCAGTTTCTCTCGATCGGAAGTTGCTGAACCCAACCGAGACTGGAACTCCTCATCTTCTTGGCTTGCACCACGGTTTTCTCTTTCATACTTTGGAGTTGGTTTTCAGCTAAGGACAATTGAGCTCGGGAAGCCTCTTTTTCTGAGGCAAGTCGATCCATGTTTTTATTCAACGCCAGGGTCTCCGCCTTTACCGGGTCCACTTCCTCAAGAAGTTGACCGGTTATATAGAGCTTTTGCTAGACTTGTGGGACCAAACTGTTAGCTACCATGCCAGAATCAGTTTCATTAACATCTAAGATTCTTCTTACCTGCTCGGCTAGATTAGTTTGTTCTTTCTGAGCCGCTTCTAGCTCAGCACAAAGGCCTTTTGCTTACTTTTCTCTTTGCTCACTGAGAAGCTTGGAGGCGTCTTTCTCCTCAGTAAGCCCTTCGAATTTCAGCCTTATATAGGCTCAACTCCCCTCGAGATCGGAGAAATCTTCATGATGAAGCACCGAGGCCTAAAAAAATATAAAAGAAAGAATTATACAAAGGGACAAAAATACAAGTATGAAAATTGACATCGACAAAGAGAGTAGGGACTTACCCGGTTCAGAGCCTGTTGGGACTCGTTGAAAAGACAAGGTGCTCCCACCTCGTCCATCTGAGCTTGGTCTTCCTCCGTGATCAAACTTTGAAGGTATCTAGCCACCTCTACGGGGGCAGCAAGAACCCGGGTATCCTCTGGGACCATGATAATAATTGTTCGCTTGCACCCGATATCGGCACTAGGGGTCAGAAACTGGTTGGTCAGTCAAATACTCGAACAAGCCTCGCCCGAGCTCTTCCTCGGTACCTCCAAATTGCTTAGACCAGCAACATCTTCTACCGCAACAAAATAACCACGGAAAGGATCCTCCTCTCCATGGGTTCCTTCTCCATGAAAGGTCTTCAAAGCTCGAGATTCCTGAATCATTTCCTCGGTGAATGAAGGAAACGAGGGGGAGTATTCGATTTTTATCGCCCCAAGTAAATCTTTGGGGGTACTTTCTTTGTCTCGAGGAGCCTAGAGACCGGTCTCTACAACAACATCCACCTCCTCCGCAGCGGCCCTCTCACCCCGAGGTGAGGCGCCTTCGGCTCTAATCGGCTTGGGACTTCGGTCGAGTCTTACCTTTGGACTCTATCGGGTCGGGGTAGATTAATTCCAGCTTCCACTGGCTCAGTAACCCTTTGAGTCTCAGTATTAGCTCGAGCACGGGCCACCAGCCTAGAACCATCTTCTCTTTATTCTTCTACTTCTTCTTCCTCCCTTAGTAATTGGACTGATTCTAGAGTCAGGGGGATAATGTTCTTCTTGAGTTTGCGAGCCTCTCTCTTTTTGGGTTCTTGCCCCTTGGAGGTTGAGGCTCTTTCTCTTGCTCTCCTTCACCGGCTTCGGGATAGGTGGTGTGACTTCTTCATCACCGCATGGGGGCCTCAGCATAGCGTCCTTACCAAGTCCTATAAAAAAAGAAATTAAGTAAGCTCGGGAAAAATGTGTGAAAAATGGTCAAAATATTAAGTCAGGAAGAAGGTTTACCGTGATAACATGCCTCCCACCAACCCTTTGACAGATCGCGCCATGTGCACTCAATGTGTGTTGACTTCGATACTGGGATCCTAACACAACTCTCGAGGTGAGGAACTGCGCCCGGCATCCAGGACATGGCTGCATCGAGAAAAACACTGATACGAGATGAAGATGAAGTGAAAATAATAAGAAGAAATCGACGATGGAATTAGACTTACGTTTCATATTCCACTTCTCCAAAAATGGCATACTCTTAGCCGGGATTAGATCAATGGTCTTCACTTGAACAAACCAGCCCATCCAGCTCTGGTCCTTGTCTTCATCTATACTCGAGAAGGGCTCATTGGTGGCTCAGCATTGAAACTTTATCATCCCACCTCGATAGAGTCGAGGACTATAAAGTCTTATGAGATGGTCGAGGGTGAAAGGAAGCCCATCGACTTTGCTCACAAAGAAGTGGAGCAGTATCACAATCCTCCAGAAAGAGGGGTGAATTTGGCCGAAGGTCACTTGATATTTCTAGCAGAAGTCCACGATGACCGGATGGAGCGGACCCAACTGAAGAGGTAAGTGTAAACACTTAGGAACCCCTCCACGTGGTTGGTGATCGCTTCTCCTGGTGTTGGCACCACCACCTCCTTGTTTGCCCAGTTGCAATCTTTCTTTACCTGTTCGAGGAGGCTTTGGGGTATTGAGGGGGGATGTACTTGTATGTGAATGTTTCCTTGAAATCAGCCTAAAAAATCACCACCCCTCCATGTGGGTGGTGATTAGAACCCCCATTTATATTACATAACAAAGCTATATTACATTTTCTCTCTTAAGCATTCTTGCTTTTCTGTTCAGTTTTTATTTCTCAATTATACATTCAGTCGGTTTGACAGTGATCTAGCTCGAGAGCCAAGTTGCACTTTATATTGCTTTTGCTTTATTTTACAATTAATTTCTAATATCAACTTTCATATTTCTCAATTTGTGCCAAGTGAAATCATGTATCCTTAAAATCACTTATAATTTAATTGTTATCCGATTTTAAGGGTAAACAATGTTATTTTCCCATGTTAGGCATGCTATTACTCTTTTTATCACTTCTATTCAGAAAATAAATGTCACGACCCCAAATCCTAACAGGTCGTGATGGCGCCTATCGTGGAACTAGGCTAGCCAACCATCACCTTACTAGGCATTTGTTCAATTATAAGAGTTCACAATTTAATAATAAGCGTGCAACCAATCATAGAATAACGTAATTAGTCTTAGCGCCCCAATAACAGTCTAACAACTCTAACAAAACCTCCCAAGAACTGGAGTCAATAGTCATGAGCATCTACAAAAATAAATCTAACTCTCATATATACTATAATATATGTCTCTGAATCAAGTGCTAAAACATAATAAGGAAGGGAAGTGGAGAAGCTGTGGACGCTGGACAACTACCTCGAAATCCTGTGAACCTGCAACAAAGAGCCATGACAACTACTGCTTGGGATCGTCACCTAAATATGTGCACAGAGGTACAGGGAGTCTTTATGAGTACGCCAACTCAGTAGTAATGAAAATAAATCACAGTCTGAGAATTATAAAATACACAGTACAGATACACAATTTCACAAAACCAGTAAAACACCAAGTCACCATGTAGTATTCATCAAATACATAAGTTCAAAATCAGTTTCCAGAAATCTTTTGAAACGAGTGTAATATCAGTGTATCTCAGTAAAATTCTCAGTAAAAGCTAGTTTGATAACAAAGTAAATCATAGTTCGAAAACTTAGTAAAATCATCAAAAATCCGCCCCTCGGGCCAAAATCATTTCTCGTAACAGTTTCCCCTCAGGCATTCTCTCAATCACTCAGTAACAATCATTGCTTAGTATCAATCATCACTCAGTATCAACCTCGCGGACAATAATCATCAGTCAGTAGGTACTTGCGCTCACTGGGGGTGTGTACAGACTCCGGAGGGGCTCCTACAGCCCAAACGCTATAACAACATAAGGCCTGAAAGCCTCCTCACATTATAGGCTTGAAAGCCTCCCTCATATAAGGCTTGAAAGCCTCCTCACCTCTCATATAAGGCCTGAAAGCCTCATCACCTCTCATATAAGGCCTGAAAGCCTCCTCACCTCTCATATAAGGCCTGAAAGCCTCATCACCTCTCATATAAGGCCTGAAAGACTCCTCACCTCTCATATAAGGCCTGAAAGCCTCCTCACCTCTCATATAAGGCCTGAAATCCTCACTCAGTCAGACACTCTTAATTTTTCCTTAGGCCATAAACATATCAGGTTCTCGACCCAAAACAGTGTTTCATTTTTCCAATAAATAGTATCAAAATACTCTGAGTGTAAAAATAATTTATCAGGGAAAGACTGAGTGAAAAAACATAACATATCGGTGATGAAAATATAGTAAACACAACCCCCAAGGGGAAAACAGATCGGCACTAGGCCCCAAACACGGCTTACAACCCAAATCATATCATAATAAAATAATACTAATTAAGCATAGGCTTAAAAGTTGGTTTAGAAACTCAATAGTCGCCTAAATAGGAAGATATTTCCAAAGTTTCAATCTTTGCATTCCAACCCGTGAAAGGGTGCATAGTTCGGGGTTTCATACACTCATGACATGATTTAAAGACATTACTTACCTCAAAACTAGCCCGAAAACTATTCCGCAACATGCTTGCCTCTCGTATCAACTTCCGAAGGCTCCAAATCTACCAAGTTCAGATTTTTATCATCAATTTATGCTTAAGGAACGAATCCCAATCAAAAGATATCAAATTTAGCTCAAAAACTCGAAATTTGTCAAAACCGACCCCCAGGCCCGCGTCCTGAAACTTAGAAATTTTTATACAAAACTATTCTTCATCATCTCACGAGTCCATAAATATAAAGAACATCGAATTCGGAGTCTGTTTGACCCCTCAAATCAATCCCTAAAGGTCTCATAATCTCAAGCCCTAAACCCACCTTTTTCTACTGATTTTCATGAATTAATACTGAGATTATGTTCTATAATCACCCATAATTGATTTTAAGGTCCAAAATACTTACCTCTATGATGAACACTGATTTTCCCTCTTCAAAATCGCCTCAAAAGCTTCTTCCCGTTCAAAAATGGTGTTAAAATAGGTTATGGCCTCGGAGGGTTTAATTTAATACTGTCCAGGGGTTTCCGCATCTGCGGCCAAACTCGCGCACCTGCGGGGCCCTAACCGCACCTATGACCTTCCCCGAACCTGTGGAGCCTTGTCTTCTCCTGCGGGCCCGCACCTGCGATCCTTCTTCTGCAGGTGCGGTTACATCAGTAACCAGAAAACCAGCAGCTGCTTGCTGCACTTTTTCAACTCCGAACTTCCCGTTAACCATACGAAATCAATCCCGATCCCCTTGGGACCCCAACCAACCATACTAACACGTCACATATGATCATTCAACCTGAGTTGCACTCTCAAAACACTAAATATAACTTCAAAACACCAAAATCACATCGGATTCAAGCCTAAGAACTTTCAATTTTCTAATATCCACCAACGACAACTCTGATTGACCTGAAATTTTGCAGACACATCCAAAATGACATTACGAACCTGTTCCGACTGTCGTAATTCCATTCCGACCCCGATATCCTATTTTTCACTGCCGACCGGAAATCGCCAAACACTAATTTTCGCCAATTCAAGCCTAATTCTACACCGGACATCACAAAATTATTTTGAACACACTCCTAAGTCCCAAATCACCTAACGAAGCTATCCGAGCTATAAAATCCATATTTCAAGTTCGTTTAACAATAAGTCAACTCTCGGTTGACTTTTCCCATTTTAAGGCTAAATGACTGAACTCTTACTACAACCATTCGATTTCAAGCCTATCAACTCTAACACATCAATAACAGAATAACCAACCTATGACAAGTCAACAACAACAATTATAATGCAGGTTCTACGTAACGACCGACTGGGTCGTTAAATTCTCCCCCACTTAAACATACGTTCGTCCTCGAACATGCTTAGAGTTGTTCCAACACCACCAAAAATTGCTGTGTAACCTTCCATGCACATATTCGGAGGTGATCCCACTTCACCCTACCCCATCTAGGTCTGATAACACAACATAACTGAAATTTCATTATCAAATTCTGACCCATAAACCTTAAAACCAAGTTTCCACTTCTGAAATAATTTACAAGTTCAAATTTCCACAACTATAAGCTGAAATAGTCTGAACGCGCTGTATCAAACCGTATTCGTAACCCAAGATAAAATCACATAATATTCTGCGTGGCTCAACCACTCATAGCGATAACTCCTAACCCCAATAGTTGTTCAAACAACTCAATACCGGTACATACCCTCTTATCAAACCATACCCCGCTATAACACTTCCATATACTGTCGATGATGAAAGAAACACGTACAAACCAACAACCATTCGTCTGATCAGTATCAATACAATCTAGAGCCATAACCTGTGCAACTTGTGCACTCCATAACCACATATCAAGAGCTCAATTCATTAAATAGAGAAGACTCACACGAGAGTACTATCCTGCCACTAACACTTACCATTACCACGTCATGCTAAAAGCCTTGTAGACATCGTGAAACCATATCACACAAATCTGACACCAAGGAACATACCTCTACCTAACTGAGCTGCAAAGCGTGATCTCATCCAACCGCTGGACCACATGACACACTCCTAGACACCTTGCTCAAAATCAATAACCATGCGAAATTTGACATCAATTACTCAAAGTGCATTGTGATGCGAGAATAAATTGCATAGTTTAACATGTGATATACCTTACATTTGAAGTGCTTTAATGACAAAAATACACTTGTTAGGTTCTTAATGGAGTTTATTTCATGTGTAGGTGAATTGGAGATGGAAACGGAGCTAAAGGGATGCAAATACGTCGAAAATACGCAAAAAGAGACACCCGGGCGATAGCCGGGCGTTTGCCCCCTAAAGCCTGGAACCCCCTGGCGTTAGGGGGGGTTTTCCCCATAAAGCCTGGCCCCCCTGGCGTTAGGGGGGCGTTAGGGCCATAACACCAGGCCCCCCCTGGCGTTAGGGGGCGTTAGAGCCCAAACGCCCGGGGTCTCCAGTTTCGCCCAAGTCCGAGTTTGACGAGTTAAATATTTCCCGGTTGAAATAGAAGTATC
>ML430944.1:0-24457 GCA_005239525.1 Nicotiana knightiana
ATGTTTTAACAAATAAAACTAAAATAAAGAAAATAAAAATCAAATACTAAAAAAAAAACTCAACTTGAAACCTAATAATATGTACAATTATAGCTATACTTGATAATACTGTTAATTCCCCGGCAACGACGCCAAAATTTGATCACGCTCAACTATGTCTAATAAAAGGCTAAGCGGGCGTTGCAAATATAATCCCGGGTATTATGCCCAGAGTCGATCCCACAGGGAATTTACGTATCAAGCAAGCTGTCAGAATACTCAATTGTCACTTGATGTTATTTAAATTACTAACACTAAAGATTAAAACTAAAGATTAACTACGCTAAGGTGTAAACAATTGTAATAAAGATCTAAGGTTATGGTTTCCCCCGTCGGTGAATTTACTTCTCGGATACTTTATATAGCTTGATTAGTTGTCTTTATCAATCATGAACACTCTATCTACCATAAATCTCTCTCAAGTAATTATGATAATTTACTAGACGCACTCTCTCAAGTTACGCTAGCTAGATTGCATTACAGTTCACTTTAGATTGCACCCGAGGTATCGTTATCTCTAATCCAACCTCTAAACCCTCGGTTATGACTTTCATCTATACTCCGGGAGTGATGTTGTTCAAACAACTACCTAAATATGCACTCTCTCTCAAGTAGATACATAATAAATAGGCACAGCTAATTGATGGCCATTCAATTAACTACAACAAGAACGTAGTTGAACAAATAGAGATTAATCAACCCATCGGAACTATATTAATAACAAAACAAATTCATCCCCCAACGGGTTCCACAAGAAATTATCTAAACATGTTCAAAAGAATCAAATCTAAAATAACTTGCATAGTTAAACTACAAAGTAATGAAGAAAATCTGTACAAATTGATGTCTTGCCGTCTGAATCCCTCTAATCTCTTCGAAATCTCCTCTAAGTTGTGTTTTTGGGGTCTATTTATAAGTTTTGGACAAACCCTAAGCGTGTAGGAGACTTCTATTTCAACCGGGAAACACTTAAACTCGTCAAAACTCGAAATTGACCAGAACTAGGAGACCAGGCGTTTTTTCTCTAAGGCTTGGATAAGGCCAGGCCAGGCCTAGCTTTAGGAGGCAAACGCCCCCTAACGCCAGGGCCAGCCTGGATTTAGGAGGAAAATGCCTGGATAAGGCCAGGGTGTTCCCTCTTCACCTCTCAAGCGTATTTTCGACGTATTTGCATCCATTTAGCTCGGTTTCCATCTCCAATTCACCTACACATGAAATAAACTCCATTAAGCACATAAAAAGTGTATTTATATCATTAATGCGCATAAACTGTAAGGCATATAACATGTTAAACTATGAATTCTAGTCTCGCATCATAGCTCGAGACCTGCAATCATGTCCTCATACTCGACCTCGTTGTTAGTCAATTTAGAGGTTTTGATGGATTGCCTAATAATGCTTCCTGTGGGAGGCTTTAAAATGATTCCTAGACCGGACCCCTTCATATTCGAAGCACCATATGTGAAAAGGGTCCACACCGCCGCTGATGTACCTGATCTCATTAAGAGTTCCTTATCAACTTCAGGTACGAGGGTTGGAGTGAAATCGACCATGAAGTCCGCTAAAATTTAAGACTTGATGGTGGTTCGGGGTTGATATTCGATATCGTACCCACTGATTTCGACGATCTATTTGACCAATCGGCCCGATAGTTCAGGCTTTTATAAAACATTACAGAGTGGGTAAGTGGTTAATACACATATGATGTGACATTGAAAATAAGGCTTTAACTTTCTAGATGCGCTTATTAGTGAAAGTGCCAATTTCTCTAAGTGTGGATATCTGGTTTCTACTTCTCCTGAGGTTCGACTTACATAATAAACATGAAATTGCATATCTTGCTCTTCTCGAAATAGGACACCACTTACCGCGATTTCGGATACTGCTAAGTACAAGTAAAGTTTCTCATCTGCTTTCGGAGTGTGAAGCAGTGGTGGGCTCAATAGGTATCGCTTCAATTATTCCAATGCCTGTTGACACTCCGGATTCTAAGCAAAATCGTTCTTCTTTTTGAGTAGAGAGAAAAACCTGTGGCTTCGATCCGATGACCTCGAGATAATCGGCCCAAAGCAGCTATCCGCCCAGTCAACCTTTGCACTACTTTTACACTATCCATGCCGGTGATGTCTTTGATGGCCTTGATCTTATTGGGGTTATCTCGATCCCCGGTTTGATACCATGAAGCCAAGTAATTTTCCCGAACCGACCCCGAAAGCACATTTCTCGGAGTTGAGCTTTATGTTATATTTCCTTAAGATCTCGATCGTTTCCTGCAAATGAGCCAAATGGTCCTCTGCACGCAGGGACTTAACTAGCATGTCATCAATATAAATTTTCATTGACTTACCTATTTGTTCTTCGAACATTTTATTTACTAGGCGTTGGTAAGTAGCTCCTGCATTTTTTAGCCCGAAGGGCATTACATTTTAACAATATGTTCCATACTTAGTGATAAAAGAAGTCTTTTCTTGGTCTTTCGGGTCCATTTGGATTTAATTTTACCCGGAATAGGCATTGAGAAAAGTAAGGATCTCATGGTCGGCCGTGGCATCGATCATGCGATCGATGTTAGGTAGTGGAAAAGAATCTTTCAGACACACTTTTTTTAAGTCCTTATAGTCTACACACGTTCTAAGTTTGTTCCCTTTTTAGGGACTACAACTACATTGGCTAACCATTCGGGGGTATTTTACCTCCCGAATGGAACCTATATTGAGAAGTTTAGTTACCTTGTCCTTTATGAAGGCGTGCTTTACCTTGGACTGGGGCCTTTTCTTTTGCTTTAGCGGTCTGAACTTGGGGTCTAGGCTCAGTCGATGCATTTTAATCTCCGGTGGGATCCCTGTCATGTCTAAATAGAACCACTTACCGCGATTTCGGATACTGCTAAGTACAAGTAAAGTTTCTCATCTGCTTTCGGAGTGTGAAGCAGTGGTGGGCTCGATAGGTATCGCTTCAATTATTCCAATGCCTGTTGACACTCCGGAGTCTAAGCAAAATCGTTCTTCTTTTTGAGTAGAGAGAAAAACCTGTGGCTTCGATCCGATGACCTCGAGATGAATAGGCCCAAAGAAGCTATCCGCCCAGTCAACCGTTTCACGACTTTTACACTATCCACGACGGTGATGTCTTTGATGTCCTTGATCTTATTGTGGTTATCTCGATCCCCGGTTTGATACCATGAAGCCAAGTAATTTGCCCGAACCGACCCCGAAAGCACATTTCTCGGAGTTGAGCTTTATGTTATATTTCCTTAAGATCTCGAACGTTTCCTGCAAATGAGCCAAATGGTCCTCTGCACGCAGGGACTTAACTAGCATGTCATCAATATAAATTTTCATTGACTTACCTATTTTTTCTTCGAACATTTTATTTACTAGGCGTTGGTAAGTAGCTCCTGCATTTTTTAGCCCGAAGGGCATTACATTTTAACAATATGTTCCATACTTAGTGATAAAAGAAGTCTTTTCTTGGTCTTTCGGGTCCATTTGGATTTAATTTTACCCGGAATAGGCATTGAGAAAAGTAAGGATCTCATGGTCGGCCGTGGCATCGNTTACCCGGAATAGGCATGGAGAAAAGTAAGGATCTCGTGGCCGGCCGTGGCATCGATCATGCGATCGATGTTAGGTAGTGGAAAAGAATCTTTCAGACACACTTTGTTTAAGTCCTTATAGTCTACACACATTCTAAGTTTGTTCCCTTTTTTAGGGACTACAACTACATTGGCTAACCATTCGGGGTATTTTACCTCCCGAATGGACCCTATATTGAGAAGTTTAGTTACCTCGTCCTTTATGAAGGCGTGCTTTACCTTGGACTGGGGCCTTTTCTTTTGCTTTAGCGGTAAGAACTTGGGGTCTAGGCTCAGTCGATGAATTGTAATCTCCAGTGGGATCCCTGTCATGTCTAAATAGAACCACACAAAACAGTCTATGTTAACAATAAGAAATTGGATAAGTTTTTTCCTGAGTTCGGGGTTTAACCCCGTTCCCAGGTATACCTTTCGCTTGGGAAGGTACTCGATTAGTATAACCTGTTCCATCTCTTCGACCGTTGATTTGGTAGCATCCGATTCTTCGGGAACAACAAAGGTTCGAGGGGTTAGGAAGTCTTCCTCTTCTTCTCCTATTACCTGTTTCTCCGATTCGGTCGAGACTGGGAGCGGTGATTGCTATTTGGTTTCCTGTTTAACTTTGATGCTCGGCCTTTCCGAGGTTGATGGTGTCAGGATCGGTGTTACCTCCTCGACCGCAAACATTTCCTTTGCGGTATGCTGTTCCCCCTAATACCGTTCTTACACCATCCATCGTAGGGAACTTCATCATTTGGTGGAGGGTCGACGGTACTGCCCTCATGTTGTGGATCCAAAGCCTTCCGAGTAGTGCATTATATCTCACGTCGCCTTCTATTACATGGAACTTAGTATCTTGGATGGTTCCAGCCACGTTTACCGATAGGGTAATCTCCCCCTTAGTTGTTTCACTGGCTATATTGAAGTCATTTAGGACTCGAGATGCAGGTACGATTTGATCCTACAGGCCGAGTTTCTCCATGACCCTCGATCTGATGATGTTTGCCGAGCTACCTAGATCAACTAAAACACATTTAACTTGAACTTTATTTAATAATATATAAATTACCAGAGCGTCGTTGTGTGGATGAGAAATGCCTTTTACTTCCTCGTCATTGAATGATAAAGTGCCCTCGGGCATATAATCTTGGGTCCGTTTCTCTCTAGTGATCGACACCTTAGTAGATTTGAATATGGGTCCTTGTGGAACGTCGACCCCACCGACGATCATATGGATGACATATTGAGGTTCTTCTTGTTCATTCTTCCTATTAGCGTCCCTTTCCCTGAAGTGATTCTTAGCTCGATCGATGAGGAACTCTCAGAGGTGACCCTCATTGAACAGACGGGCTACCTCCTCCCTTAATTGCATGCAATCCTCGATCCTATGACCGTGTGTTCCGTGATATTTGCACATTAAATTTGGGTTCCTTTGAGAAGGATCAATCTGTATGGTTCTGAGCCACCTAGTGTCTTTGATCCTTCCGATAATCGATACAATGCTTGATGCACGACGCTACTGATAGCCGAGGTACCTCTGTGGGATCTGCATACTTTTCAAAACCAGAATTGCTCATAAGTCCTCGAGAACTTTGTCCTCGATCACCTCTTCGATCGTTCCAGGTGGATTTGCGTCCCGGACTGTTGTTCCTTCGATCTGAAATATATGGTTGGTATCGGTCTTTATTCGACCTTGGCTCTCTATCGGCGTCCCTCTGATTTTTACCTGTCAACCTGTTTGGATGTACTGAACCGGAAGGATCTCCCAACTGATCATCCTCGACCCTGATCTTCGATTGATATCAATTATGAACATCTGCCCAAGTTACAGCTGGGTACTCGATCAAATTTTGTTTCAACTGACGTGATGCTATAGAACTGCTTTCATTCAACCCTTGGGTGAAAGCTTGAACGGCCCAACCATCTATGACCGGTGGCAACTCCATGCGTTCCTTTTGGAATCGGGACACAAACTCCCTTAGAATCTCATTATCCTTTGTCTCACCTTGAAGAGGTCCGATTTCCTTGTTGCGACCTTTATGGCCCCGACGAGCACTTTTACAAAAGAATCCGCCAACATGGTGAATGAATCGATGGAATTTGGTGGCAGGTTGTGATACCAAATCATTGCTCACTTCGACGGGGTCTCTCCGAAATTTTTCAACAACACAAACTCGATCTCATCGTCCTCCAAATCATTACCCTTAATGGCGCATGTGTAAGAGGTAACATGCTCATTGGGGTCAGTGGTCCCGCTATATTTGGGGATGTCAGGCATACGAACTTTCTTCGGAATGGGCTTCAGAGTCGCACTCAGAGGGAAGGGTTTTTGCACAAACTTCTTCGAATCCATTCCTTTTAAGATAGGTGGTGCCTCCGGTATCCGGTCAACTCGAGAGTTGTAAGTTTCCACTTTTTTATCATTGGCTTTGATCTTCGTCTCTCCTGATTCAATTCTCTTGGCGAGCTCCTCGAGCATTTTCATTACAGCAGGGTCAGTCGCCGATGTGTTATCCCTCAATCTTTTCGGTACTGGCTCGATACGGCGAACTCGCCGGCTCGACCCTATTTGGAGCTCTGTGCTGATTATGTAACTGAGCAATGGCGGTTTGTTGAGCCTGAAGCATTTCTAATATCACTTGGAGACTGACTCCTTCGTATTCTCTGCGTCCACTCCCCTCGAGATCTGCGCCTAAGTCCGCATTCAGAGCAACGTGCGAGCTGACGTCGACTGGGTTGATGGGCGGTACTCCTCCGATATTAGCCTGTGACACCTCGATCCCTGGAGCGATCGCATTTTTGTTTTCCCCGTGAAGTTCGAGGCCATTGTCACCGTGTGTGGATGCGTTTTGTGAGTTTGACATGTTTCAACCTGAAAGCAAAAAATCTTGACAAGAACAATCATAAAATAGTATGTTTTACCAGAATCAATACTGAACAATCACTATTATCCTTAGCCCCACGGTGGACATCAAACTGTTTACCCTAAAATTAGAGTAACAATTAAACTTGTATTGTGGTTTTAAAGCTACGTGATTTAATTCAATACCAATTGATAAACAGTGAATTAAATGAATAAATTGGATAATAAAGTAAATCAAACCAGTGTATCAGCAGTACGTTCGACCTCGATTCGAGATGGTCTCGAGGTTCGATAATAAGAACAATGGAGAACAATAACGAATAATAATGAGCAGTAAGAGAAACAGAGAAATGTATATATTTTTAATCAGTGAATGATAAATGATACAAATGAATGAGGTTCCTCTTTATATAGTAGAGGAATCCTAAATAAGGTATAATTCAAATAACAGAAATAAACCCCATGATTAGTGCCAATAACCGCTTGATTCGATCTGTCCTGGGATTTCTGTCAAGATCTTCGGTCGGTTGCTAATATCTTGGCATTCCGTTATTATGCCTTATTCGAAGTCGGTCATGTTCAGTCTCGATCTTAAGCGAGTACTTCGATCTTCATGGCCAGGTCCATTACGAGCTCTCTCTCGAGGCAATTCCTTGTGTCTACGAAATCGGACATACCCGATTTCAACCGTATAGGGTTATAGTAGCAGATTATAATAGTAGTTTTAAATTATAATTGTACTACTTTTAAAGGTTGATAATGCAAGTTAGTTAGTTGAGTATCTCCCTAACAAAAAGCCTAAATCCAGGGACCCTACTGGAGCAAGTCTGCAACCACCCTGTATTTCTTCTTCACTTGCAGAGATTCTCCCATTTGCTCTCTTTTCTGCTGCTAACACAGATCCAACTCCTACTCTTTCACCTTCGAACAAAATATGTGGGTACTACACCTATGTAGGAACTCTTATTTTCACCTCCCACCTCAGCCTTCATCTTAGAAATTTTTTTACCACTCCAGCTGACAAGGGTTTTCTTGAAATTCCAAATGTTTCGAGGTACTATAATTCAGTTTGTGAAATTTATATTCCTGCATTTCTTCAGCTTGCTGAATTTCAGCTGCTTTTGGTAACAGATCTGTTTTACATTTGCTGGAAAATGTTGAATTAACATTTTTGGAGCACTACTGTGAGTACTAAAAATATCCCAATTTAACATTTCCTAAATTCCAGTTTGAGATCTTATCAAATAAAGATATTGGAGCCTTGAGATTTTTAATTTGTGAAATTGAAGTCTTAAAAAAGTTTTGTTTTTTCTCGTTCCTTGTTACTTTTCTGATGACACTAGGCTCCAATTAATGCCTGGTTATAGTGTGCCTCGCCTTTTACTTCCTTGTATAATATGCAAGCCTTTTCACTAATTTGTGGTATAGAAAGTGAAGAAAAAAGGTTTTATGTTTTTGCTTTTCCCCTCTCTTGGATTCCCATTTTGTGTTTTGCTTTAGGATATTGCTTCTTTAGTTTATTCATTCAAAGTTTTTTCAGCCATTTTGCGGGCTATCACTTTCGATTTTATTATGGTTTAGACGAACTTTAATCATAAATGTCAAAATTCACTTTGTACCGTATTAGTGATGGTTGTGCTCTGTTCAAATACTATTGAGTAATTTCAAAAAAGAAAACTATCTTTGCCTTGAAACCCTTTACCTTTTGTGTTCGAACCTCTCAAAATCTATATCATAATATCCCCATTTTATTAGCTCAAAACAGATAACTGTTTCTACTATCCCAAGTATTCAACTCTGTATGTTCTTTTACGTAATACTGTATGTGAAGATACTGCATATTTGTATGTTCTTCCTATTATTTCAGTTTACAGGATCGCTGGTTCCGATCTAAGTAAATAAGAGATTGATGAGCTTTTGAATCAGCAAGCTGTTCTTATGAAATATGACTTGTGACAAACACATTTTTTATGCATCAAACCCATTCTGAGATTTGGCAGACTAAATTTTTTTTTTTTTTTCTTTTTCATTCTCAAATGGAAAAGTCATTTGCTTTATTGGCCTTTTTCTGCAGCTAGTGAAAAATGTAGTTGCACATTTGTGGTGATTTGACATTATTGAAAATTATTGGAATTCTGTTCGTTTCTCATTTGATCCAGAAAACTAATCCAAATATTCTTTCTTCTTTGTCTCACTGAAGTCTATAGATACTTTAAAGGCTTATGTGTCTGTGAAGTCAATGTGATGTTGTATACTCTCATTACTTTAAAGGCTTATGTGTCTGTGAAGTCAATGTGATGTTGTATACTCTCATTCTCTCGCTGTCGTCTTTTATGTTTGTCGCGTTTGCTTATCTCACGTTCTTTATCTGCTGTACTATCCCAGGTAAACCGCATCATTGGCAGCATTGTTGCTTTCAATCAATTGAATGTTTCCTCATGAGAATCTGCTCCGCTTATCAACTGCTGCCTGCCCTTTTGGTTGTAGCAACACTTCTTCCCCTGGCTCTTGGTGATCTAGACTCTGATAAACAGGCCCTTCTTGCCTTTGCTTCTGCAGTTCCCCATGGCCCGAAGATCAACTGGAGTCCTGCCACCCCTATATGCTCATCTTGGGTAGGCATTACTTGTAGTGAAGATGGGGCCCATGTAGTGGCTGTACGACTTCCAGGAGTTGGTCTCACTGGTCCACTCCCACAAAATACTCTTGGAAAGCTGGATTCTTTAAGGATTATCAGCCTTCGAGCAAATCGACTCAATGGAAGTCTTCCTGTGGAGATCACCTCACTTTCTTCCCTCCAATACCTTTTCCTCCAGCACAATACCTTCTCTGGACCTATTCCTGCTTCTTTTTCACATAAACTGAATGTTTTAGACCTTTCATATAATTCTTTCATAGGTAAGATTCCCGTAACTTTTCAGAATTTGACTCAACTATCCGGTTTGAGCTTGCAGAATAATTCGCTTTCTGGACCAATTCCGAATTTCACCCTCCCAAGGATTAGACATTTAGATTTAAGCTACAACAATCTTAATGGTTCTATTCCATCATCCCTTCAAAAGTTCCCCAACTCTTCATTTGAGGGGAACTCACGCTTGTGTGGGCTTCCCTTAAATCCCTGTTCCCCTCTTTTACCACCGTCCCCTTCCCCGAACATTCCTCCAAAACAAAGCTCAAAGAAGAAACTGAAATTAGGAGTTATTATTGCTATTGCTGCTGGAGGGGCTTTACTCCTCTTTCTGGTGGTTCTAGTAATGTGTTTGTGCTGTCGAAAAAGGAAAGAAAGCAGTGGTAGAGGTGTGTTAAAAGGGAAGTCCTCGAGCGGAGGCAGAAGTGAAAAGCCCAGGGAAGAGTTTGGTAGTGGGGTACAAGAAGCTGAGAAAAATAAGCTGGTTTTCTTCGAAGGCTGCTCTTACAATTTTGATCTTGAGGACTTGCTAAGGGCTTCTGCTGAAGTGTTAGGAAAGGGGAGTTTTGGAACTGCATACAAGGCTATTTTGGAGGAGTCAACGACAGTGGTGGTAAAAAGATTAAAAGAAGTCATTGTTGGGAAGAAGGACTTTGAACAGCAGATGGAAATTATTGGCAGAGTTGGGCAGCATCCAAACACTGTCCCCTTGCGTGCTTATTATTACTCCAAGGATGAAAAGCTACTTGTGTATGACTATTTCTCACGGGGTAGTTTGTCTCTACTCTTGCATGGTAATGCATTTTCTTCTCCCTCTTTTTCTTTCTCTGTCACTCAGTATTTGGTAGATCAACTTGATACAATCTTTATGATTCAATGACTGAACTGTTGCATTGGAGACAAACTGCACTTTTATGATTCATGACTGGACTCTTGCATTGGAGACAAACTGTGCCAAACCGATGACAGAAATATATTCATACTGAATCTGAACCATTCTAATTCATACTTGAAAGTTGAAGACTGGAAAGTCTGCATTTTATTTTTTTGGTTGAAACTTAAAAATGAGGAAGCCATATTTCGGATGTATATGCATGTATATGGGGGTCTTTTTTTGTAATGTGAGGCAGGGTATGGAGATCCTTAGCCATATTTTGCTCTTGGCAACTTTCTCATATCTCTGATGTCTTGTTTACTTTATTAGCTACACATTGCAGCTATTCTAGCTGAAAGCTGGTAGATACCGAAAATCTGGGAGCGATCTCATAATTGTATTAATTCACTTCTCAATGTTTAAAATGCTGCTGCTTGTGCAGAAACTGAATAGGCTCATCTAATTCCATGTTGAATTCCAATGTCATAACAGGGAGCCGGGCTGCTTCTGGAAGGACTCCACTGGACTGGGAATCTAGAGTGAAAATATCACTTGGAGCAGCAAGAGGGGTCGCCCATATCCATTCAATGGGTGGTGCAAAAGTTACTCATGGAAATATAAAATCCTCTAATGTCCTCCTCAACCAAGATATGGAAGCTTGTGTCTCTGATTTTGGTTTAGCGCCTGTTATGAACTTTCCTGGAGCTCCATCTCGTCATCCAGGGTATCGCGCTCCTGAGGTCATTGAAACACGGAAGCACACTCATAAATCAGACGTGTACAGCTTCGGTGTCCTAATGCTCGAGATGCTTACAGGGAAGCAACCAATTCAATCACCAGGGCGTGACGACATGGTTGATCTCCCTAGGTGGGTGCAGTCAGTCGTCAGGGAAGAATGGACCGCTGAGGTCTTCGATGTCGAACTGATGAGATTTCAGAACATCGAAGAGGAGATGGTGCAGATGCTTCAAATTGCCATGGCATGTGTTGGAAGGGTTCCAGACATGAGACCCACCATGGATGAAGTTGTTAGAATGATAGAAGAAGTCCGACAGTCTGACTCCGATAATCGGCCATCTTCAGAAGAGAATAAGTCCAAGGACTCAACTGTGCAGACCCCTTGATTTCTTGGACCTCTGAGTTACAACTTGTAAGTCGTGAGATATTCATCCAATTCAACAGCATTTATGCCTCCTAAGGTTCTTGAATTCAGCCTTACGAGTGTATGCAGCTGCTGAAAGAGTGTGCATTTGCTGATTTGTTTTCTATTTAGTGGGGACTAATTGGTACTCTGTCCGAAATTTCACAATTCTTTCTTTTCCTTTTGTTTTTTGGTTTGTTTAGATCATAAATATCATTTGATTGTAAGATTGTGCACTTCTATCAACAGCTAAATTGATGATCTCTCTTTTTCAGCAATGGAAAGAATGACTTCTCAAAATGTTAGTCAAGGCTTCTGCAAAGTTTGAAATTTCTTCTAGAGTTTAAGCGCCGTTTGGTTTTAAAACTAGAGCCATCCTCTTTACTGGCAAAACAAAAGGTAATCGTCCCGAAATTAAATGACGAAGTGACCCATCTGCGCCTCTTTACTGCTTTTCTTCTAAAGTTATTAAGGTCAAAATTGCATAGTTTATCCAGATTTATCTAGTTTAAACCAAACACATTTTATTATGCCATGTATATTTCAATTTTAATAATGAACTAAACATATATTCACTAAAGAATTTCATCATTGTTCAACCCCTATAGTATGATCTCGTCATTAATAGCCTAGGATAACACTTATTCCCAAGGACAATATCAAACATAACAAATAAAATATATTAGGCCAAATACATAGACAAGCCCTCAAACTTGATACTATTTTTTATTTTGGCACCTTATCTTAGTCTTGTTTCATTTTAACACTTAAAGTGGACTCACAGTGTGTCATTTAAACATCTACTTGCTGACCTATTACAGGGGCTTTTGTATCCGTACTCACTTTTTGTGCCACGTTTTAACTTATACCCGCTTTGTAAAAAAATTGTATCCGTACCCGCTTTTGCGCATAACTTCAGCATGCGGGGCTGAAGTAGCAAAGGCAATCACGCAAAACTTCAGCATTCTAGTAGACGGGCCTGAAGTAGCTTGCGAGCTGAAGTTTTAGAGCTGAAGTTCCCCAGTTATAAAGACAAAAACTTCAGCATACGGGCTGAAGTTACACTGGGGAACTTCAGCTCTAGAGCTGAAGTTTTGTCTTTTGTAAATGGGGAACTTCAGCATACGGGGCTGAAGTTCCCAAGTTATAAAGATAACAACTTCAATGTTGAAGTTCCCCATTTACAAAGACAAAAACTTCAGCATATGGGGCTGAAGTTCCCCCAGTTACACTGGGAGAGCTGAAGTTTTGTCTTTTGTAAATGGGGAACTTCAGCATACGGAGCTGAAGTTCCCAAGTTATAAAGACAACAACTTCAGCATAAGGGCTGAAGTTCCCCAGTTTACAAAGACAAAACTTCAGCTCTAGAGCTGAAGTTATCTAGAGCTGAAGTTTTGTCTTTGTAACTGGGAACTTCAGCCCCGTATGCTGAAGTTGTTGTCTTTATAACTTGGGAACTTCAGCTCTTTGTAACTGGAAAACTTCAACTCTAGAGCTAAAGTTTTATCTTTGTAATTGGGGAACTTCAGCTCCATATGTTGAAGTTGTCTTTATAACTGGCGAACTTCAGCTTAACTGGTGAACTTCAGCTCATCGCGGGAAGTGGAAGCTGAAGTTATTTAAAAAGTGGGTACAACTTAAAAGTTTTTAAAAAAACGGGTATGAGTTAAATGGGGGCGATCAAATAGGGTGCCCCGCGCAATTTTTACATTACAACGCATGAACACATTTCAACCAAACACGGATAAGCTCAAAATACACGATTTCCTTTGCTGATTTGGCCAGTGCTAACTAAAAAGTGGTCCCTTTTCCATCACTATTAAAAAGCCCTAATGTCCTTTCTCCTTCGGCGTTCTTCTTCCTTTCTCCTCAATCTTTCATTTTTGGTTTCTCCATCTCAGTTGGCTTTCCACACCCAGTTTAGCTAGAAGGTCTCTTTTTTCTTTATCTTCTTCAAATTTCTCCTAGTTCGCTCGATTGGATAAGACTGTCACTGCAATGTCGAAAAGAGCACTGGGCTCTCAAAAGTTCACTTCTATTTGCCGACGATGAGATAAAAATTCTCATCTGAAAAATATCTTGGACAGAAGCAAACCTAGGTAGCAGGTTTTACTGACTGCAAAATCGATCGAGTTAGTGTTTTCACTAATTTTAAATATTAGCGTTTTCACTAATTTTCTTCATCTCTATAAAAATCAGATCCAATTGCAGTTTTAAAATAGTGGCTACTTCCAGTTTATGAGGCCGTGAATATCACTAAGAACAATTCCGCAACGTATTCTTTAGTGCACCGGTGACTAAATAAAATTTTAATACCACCAGTCGACAAACTTTAAAACCACCAGGAACACTTTGGTTCCCCTTCACTCGCTCGAATCAAACTTAATAGCCCGTGAACATTGGAAACTAAATCAGCTCCAACATTTTAATCGATAGCAATTTTTAGATTTGATATTAGACGGGAATGAATAGGCACAAATACAAGGGCTTGGAATAGAAGCCACGTGTTATGTTCTGATTGGTGGCTTTTTCAACGTGTAAGGCGACACACTCTCTTATTTGTAAAGAATATGAAGTGGGTGTTTAAATGACAGTCTATGACCACTTTAACGGGTCGAATGGTTGGAATACGATTTATATCGGTATAAGTTATATTGAGATAAGTTATACTGAGATTAGTTATGCTGGAATTGGTTTTTATTCATTGTTTAGTATGCTATATTAAGAATGACAATTGCATAATTTTTAAGAAGAAGATATAAGTTATACCGGTGCTAATTACCCCACTTTCTATAAGGTATAAGTTATCTCAGTGTTAAAATTAACACCAGGATAACTTATACCTAGTTTGCTAACCAAACATGATATTAAGGTGTTATTAAATTTTTATATCACCTTTATACCTTCTTATATCTCATACCAAACGACCCTAAGTGTTTAAATGGAACAAGGTTAAGATGAGGTGCCAAAATGAAAAATAGCGTCAAGTTCAAGTGCCTGTGTATGTATTTGGCCAATATATTAACTGTCTGCAATAACAAGAACAACATCTAGCTTAATATGTATGAATTAAAGAGATGCCACTTCAAATAAGATTTAGAAGGTTGATCCTGTAAATATGCATGTGTATCTATCAAATGATTATTTTCGAATTTAATTGTTAATGTTTTTAAAGGGATATACATGAGTAGAGTGTGTCACGACTTTTTGTATTTAGTAATTAGCACTCCAATATTTTTATAGGGTCCGCTGCATTTTGCACTTATATCTATTGTATTATTGCGATTTGCATCCTATTCTATTTTTTGTAATGATTTGAACTCTAATCTCGTTATTTCTTTATAAAATAATAAAATACATTTTTATAAATTTTTCATGAGGGCAAAATAGAAGTACAAATAATATCTTTTTTCGTAATTTTTTTAGTATAGAAGGTAACTAGATGGAACTGAAACTCTCTTCCCGCCATCTGCCATTACATCGTGGATGGTGAACACTACTGGAAAATGAGCTTGTGGCAACAGAATATTTTGCAACGGTTACACAATCGTTGCTACAGATCCTATATTGCAACGATTTTAACCGATACAAAAGGTTTTGGATGATATCAGGACACTTTAGCAACTAAACCGTTGCCATTGTATCATAATTGTTGTCGTAAGATTTCTTATAGCGATGGTTTTTTTAACTGTTATAGTATATCTATTTGTGGCAAAGATTTTTTCCATATAGCATATGGTGATGCATAATAATCATGTAAAATTTCCACCATCTCCTCCTCCGGAACATATCGGCGCACCAGCTAATCTGCACACTGCTTAAATAAAAATGGCTCATCCCATAGATAAAGCCTCACATCATGCATGAATTTCCTCATACCATCCGGAGATAACTCTGACGAAGTCACCCCACTTACAATGAAGTTCACATAGTCAACATACCATAGGGTTGTGCCAGCTGTGATGACTAGCAATTGCTCATCAGGAAAGCTTTCCTGAATTTCACCCCCTCCTCAACATGTGTACGAGTTTCCGCGACAAATGGTTCGCCACCTGTCCCTTTTCGATCTTTGATTTTCACGTCAAATTCCTGCAAGAGAAGAACCCAACGAATTAGTCTAGGCTTAACATCCTTTTTCTCAAACAAATACCTGATGGTTGCATGGTCTGTGTAGACGATGACTTTAGTTCCCACCAAGTAGGCCCTAAATTTATCAAATGCTCATACTACCGCTAACAACTCTTTTTCTGTGACTGTGTAATTTATTTGAGATGAATTTAGAGTTTTGCTAGCGTATTAAATTGAATGGAACACTTTATTTTTCCTCTAGCCCAATAGCCCTAGTTGTCGTGTCACTAGCATTACACATCAATTCAAAAGACTCTCTCCAGTTTGGGGCGGTGGTAATTGGTGCAGTCACCAAACTCTTTTTCAACTCCTTATACGCCTTCAAGCAATTTTCATCAAACTTGAAATACGTATCCTTCTCGAGCAACCTGCACAAGGGAGCAGAAATCTTAGAGAAATCTCTAATGAATCTACAATAGAAACCTGCATGTCCCAAAAAGCTTCTGACCTTCTTTGACAGAGATAAGAGGTGGCAGTTTCTCAATTGAATCCTCTTTTTCCTTATCTACCTCCAATCCATCTTTGAACACCTTGTGTCCGAGTGCAGTTCCTTCTCGTACCATAAAATGACAATTCTCCCAGTTCAGCACCAAATTTGTTTCTTCACACCTGGCAAGTACTTTGCTCAAATTCGTTAAGCAGTCATCAAAATATGGTTCAAAGACCGAAAAATCATCCATAAACACTTCAAAAAAAGTATTCTACCATATCAATGAAGATTGCATCATGCACCTTGTCACACCTCCTTTTTTCCGAAAGGGTATGGGATAAGAGAGTTTTTCCAATTTAAGTGACATTATTCGAATTGGGATTATTTATTTAATTAAGAGTCGCCACTCGTAATTATTTATTTACGGTGTCCCGAATCACCATTTATTTAGAATCCCAAATCGAGAAAAATTTTCACTCCGTTAAAAGTCTGAGAAACCAGAAGACCTGACAAGAAATTCTGTTAACCCTGGAGAAGGTATTAGGCACTCCTGAATTTTACAGTTTTAGCACGGTCGCTTAGCAATTTATACTTGGCTTAAATTTTTTAATTTCTCATTTTAGGACCTATGTTTATTTTATCTTTTACCGCTTATAATTACTCGATTATTCGTATTTAAGGAATTATCTGAGTTACACATACATATACTCATTTAGTTTTGATATGTCCAAAATCATGTCACACGTACGTGTACACAATCCACGACACTTAGTTTATTTAAGAAAAAGTTTGGTCAAAGTCGCGCGAACAAGCACCTTTGATTTATTTGAAAAAATCGGGATCACATCACACGAACATGTACGCAATCACAATAGCAGTTTAGAAAACTGCGTCTAAAAGCATTTCTACAAGTGTTTGATTAAGGCGGTTTAGTTACTAAGAATATTTGATCGTGGTCACGCGAACATGTACCTTGGTTTATTTTTGGCACCATAACTATGTCACGCGTGTGTGTACATAATTGTAATAATTAGTTCAATTATAGGTATACCTAAAGTTATGGTTATGTCTCTAAGCTAAGTACCCTATGTCATGTAATTAGGTGTGAAAGTCCAATACCATGTGATACATTTATTTAAATTAAATAGGATAACTTATGTATTAGTTGCCGAACAGGCCCATAATTAAGAGAGTTTGGACTTGATAAAGGCTGAGTCAAATGGACTCTGGCCCAATACACACATTATCAATTATTTGGGCCAACTAAACTGAATCTTAATCGAAAATTATTGGGGCCGGATAACGGCTAAGTTCAAATGACCTCTGGGCAAATACACATATTATCAAGCATTCAATCAACTAAGCGAATTTAATTCAGGAAGATTAGGGCCTGATGATGAGTCGAAATGACTCTGGCCCAATGTACATTTTATGAACAACTAACTGAAATAATTAAAGATGACTTGGGTCGGATAATGACTGAGTCCAAATGACTCTGGTCCAATACACATTTGTTTGAACGAGTTTGAGACTAAAATTTGTAATAGCAATTATAAAATTTTACTAAAATTTTATTTATCTTTTAAAACAGAAAGCTAAGGGGGTTTGGGAAGCGAGTAAGGTAAATAAAAAATCTGGTTAAATTCGATGATTTTCTATTAATTTCCTAAGTTTTTATTTCTTATATTATCACCATGTTAAAATGATAAGTTTAAAAATCATTGTGCATTTGAAAATTCGAAGTGTAAAGGCCTTTAATCAAATCATCAACACGTTTTATTTAGCAGGGAATTAGAATACAATTCCATGAACCCCATTGAATTTGGGCCTGAAAATGTATTATGTCCTATTGTCTAGTTTGCTCGTAAAATTTAAACAGTTTTTCATGTTCTAAAACTAATAGAATTGAAATTACTATATTTTATTATTTAAACAACATAGTAAAGCTACTAATATATTAAAATAACACATTGTACAAGAAAATGTAGAAAGAGTTGAATTATTACATCCTTACTAACTGAACAGTGATAACGAATCTACCTGTTACAAGTTTTCTAAAAAAATGCTATTTTTGTTTCTACTATTACATACGGATGTATAGATCTTATGAATATATGAAGTTGTAAACAGATTTTTTTGCAGTTTTCAGAACATTTCAACATAATGCTACTATAACCTAAATAGAACAAACAACGTAAATGACTAGTTTTACATGAATTTGTACATAACTTCCAACTAAAAAACCTTAAGCCACATGATTCATACAGAAATTTAAATCATATACAAGAACATACTTAAAAAAACACAAACTCTTGATGAACAACAAATTCATAATCAGGATAACAACGAGATTAAACCTTTAAATTGTATAGAATAGTACCTTGATACCAGCAAGAAAACAAACGGATTAAGAAAAATGTCTCTGAAAAACTTGAGTAACAACAAACAGGAAATCAGGTAGAATGCCCAAGAATTCCTAGTCCCAGCTTGACAAAACCAGTAGGAGAGTAATCTAATTTTTTTTGGTTTTTATTTCTGAAATACAATACTAGTTTTTCAGAAGTTTTGAAAATTGAAGGCAATGAACTTAAAAGCAGTGTAGACTTAGTAATTCTAGGAAAATTTTCTGTGTAGGTGTGTAAGTATATCCATCTCTAATGAAGAAAAAGGTGAGTGTTTATATAGAGTGGGGGAGTGAAAGGGATAAGGGTTAGAGTACCAAAAAAGAATCTGCCAGTATTCCCTAAAATCAGGGAAAATACATCTTTCCTTAACAGAAATATGGACAGTTGTCCACTTTGTGGTACCTTCTTATCTCAGAAAATGGACAACTGTCCAATTTCTGGATATTTGGGATCTTATCCCTATCCTTTCCTACTCAGCATTGGGATAATTATCCCTATTCTAGAAGTTTCTAATCATTTACTGAAAATATCAAAATAAGATTCCAAAATTGACTCCTAAGGGCCTTGGAATTACCTCAGAACCAGACCGATTCTGGTCCTTAGTCGTGTGACTCTTGGTCTAAAGACCTTGGGCTCTTAAGCTTTAACAAAGTTATGGGCCTGTCTATCACATACATGCCCAATTTTTGAGCCAAGTGGAATAGGCCATTTCAGTGAGGCGCAATTCTTAATAACTACCAAATGACAGCAAACAAATAAAAACGAAAATAACAGGAATTCTATTTAATTAATTTTAAAGGAGATAACAGCAAACACATAAAAACAGTAATAATGAAAACATAAAAATAAAGATAAAACACGTAATAATAAAGGTAAATGAAAAATAAAAAAGAAAAAGGGAAAAAGAAAGAAATTATACCTAAACTGTTTTGGAAAAAAAAGGGAAATCTAGCGTTTAAAAACCCTCATGCCAAGACTTTCATCTGGGATATGAGATCCTTGATGGGAGATCTTGACAGGAGGATTTTTAGACGAACTAGGTGTAAAAAAGAAAGGGAAGATAGATCTAGGGTTTTGGAAGATCTTAGATCTAAGATCTAGTTTTTTTAGTGGGGGATTTTTGGGATCTGTGGGTAGAGTAGGGTTCTAGGGGGTGTGGTTGTTGTAAGGTAAGTTTTTGGGTAGGTTTAGGATTCTGCCGCCGCCATAGGCGATTTCTGGCAGCGGTCTAGGGTTTTTGGGTTTTCAGATCTAAGATATGTTGATTCTGGTGGGTTTTTTTTGGGGATTTGATGTAGGGTGAGATTAAAGAGGGTGAGGGGAGTATATGGGATAAGTTTGGGTGGTTTTTGGATTCCGCCGCCGTCGTAGGCGATTTTCAGCGGCGGCTCTAAGGCGGAGCTAGGGTTTCTGATTCTTTTCAAGCTCAAAACCTACTGGTTTTTATGGGGTTTTGATTAGTGGGGGGGAGGTTGTGAACAGTGAAGGGAGTTGATAGGGGTGGTTTGTGGGCGGTCTCAGGTGTCGCCGCCACCGTCAGCAAATTCCGGCGGCGGCTTAAGGCGGAGGGTGGTAGGGCGGCAAGGATTTAGGTGAGGCTTAGAGAAAGATGTGAGAGAGGGGAAGTTTGAAATGGGGGGGGGGGGGGGGGGGGGGGGAGGACGACTTAGGACACTTATATACTAAAAAGGGGATGAGTTCCGGGCCGTTAGATCTATGGAAGATCAACGACCAGGATTGCCTGGCACTTAAACGATGCCGTTTAATTTTAATGGGGGGTGGATCGGATTTTTTTAAGCAATCCACTAGACAGAGTGCCTAGGGCTAGTTTTTATATATATAATAAAATAAAACAAAGTAGCATGACGTCTTACTAAGAGTAAGACAATAGTATGTGCACTACATAGATCCTGTTATCAACTTTGGGTTTGTGCAACCCAAAATTGATATTACAAAATGATCTACTAATAATATGAAAAATAAAGCCTACAATAAGTATAAAAACTAGCCTATTACAAATATATCCATTTACTGCATTGTAGCGCATTTGTTTTCCATTCTTTCCTGTACCGTTGTGTCTCTCAAATATGTTGTAATTCCATGATCTGTACTCACTGATCTTTGCATTTTCAGAAAAACTATGGCTATCTGCTGCAAGCACTGGCCAGTACATGTTATCTGTGATGCTCATGCATTTAAGCTCCCATAATTCGATTGCGTTCCATGACTGACCTTGAGATCTTCCTCCCAGCTTGTGTTCCCTGTATGTCCTAGTAGCCGTACCTGAGATATTGACCCTTTTTATACTGTACATATCTTCCCTAAGTCCCTGTGATAAGCGCTGCCTCGACAGTGACAAACTGGATACTGTGTGACCTTTGTGCCTTTGTCCATCTCCTGAAAAGTCCATTATCATGTTTGTGCCCTCCCCATCTTTCCCTCCAGTGGAATGAGTGCATTTTACTAATACCACCACTTGGAAGTTGGGCCAAGGAAAGGCCATGATTACAGTACTGTTTCCTGCTATGCATGTTGCCAAGTAACAATCTTCTGTGCTGAACTTTCCTAGTCTCATTCTTAATTCAAGTGCGATCCATGACTGAAACTGTGACCTTCCTGTCCTCTTATGTTCATTGTATATCCTACTAGCTGCATGTGATGGGTTTTTTGATTTATCATAATGCACAGCCTCCATGAATCCTGTTGGAAAGTGCTGTCTCGACGTGTGCAATTTGTGACTGTGTCTATCTCTTGTGACAACCATTATCATGCTTGTGCCTTTCCCGGCTTGCCCTCCAGTGGAATGAGTACATAGTACTAATACCACCACTAGGAAGTTGGGCCAGGAGAAGGGCATAATTACAGTAATGTTTCTTGCACCTTTGCACCATCTGTTATCATATGTGTAACTGTCCATTTTGAAGGTAGGTGAGTGTGGTTGTTGTTGTATCTCTATGTCTGCATTTAGTTGTATTTCTTCCTGGGTATATGAGGTATTTACCTCCTCTTGAGCATCTTGTCCAAAACCTTCATATGTTGCTGATGTATCTTGCCAAACTTACCTGCATATGATGAAAACATTGGGCAGCAGAGTACCTTTCTTTGCTTCTATGTTTATGCATACCTGTGACATCCCTTCAATGGACTGAGTGCATAGCACTAATACCACTAGCTGAGGTTCCATCATTGAATATGACATCAACACAGAAAACTCACATGCATAAAAGAACCCAATATTAGTGAAAAACTTGATTAGCATGCTCTCCCTCTTTAAGGTTTGATCATGTTGACAGTATGAGTGTGTTGTAGCATTTTGGTCTTCTTCCGTTTTGTTGTTAATCTGATATCTTCTGTTACTGTTAGCCTGGCTCCCTGTATCAAAATCTGTCAAAATGAGTTGCACCTCCTTATTCCATAATGCTCCCTTTGGTCCAATGTTCCAATACCAATGTTGCAGAATGATCATCAGCTTGCATTTCTAGCTATCTATGCTTGATCCTATTCTCAATTCTCTCCCAGTGGAATGAGTACTAAGTAGTAATACCACCAGCTGGAATTTCCTTGAGAAATAGGACATAGATACAATGGCTATTCCTTTAAAAAAGAAAACACAAATAGTGAAAAAATGTATTCTCATGCTATCCCCTCACACCAGATTTGAACACGATACTTTGTTGAAATGAATCGAGATTCACTCCTATTTGTTCTCCCCTCTTCACACTCTAATTCCTTGAAACTCTCACTCTTAAACATGGGCATTGCATCTTATCCTCATTTACTATCCTCCTGCCTTGTGTGTCTAAATCCCAAAAGTCATAGCATTCGATTTTTCCAATATCAAGGGCATAATTAGCTAGATGATCTGCCAATTTGTTCCCTTCTCTAAAAATATGTGTCACCCTTATTTCAACCTCATCCATCAAACTTCTAATCTCCTCCATATGCTCAGTAATATACCATGGTGGTTTCCATATTCCTTCAGCTATATTCTTCATGAGTAGGGAATCAGTTTGAAGCCAGATTTGTGCATGATTCTGTGCTTTACACAATCTCAAAGCCTCCAAAATGGCTACTGCCTCTGCTTCATTATTTGATCCTTCTGCAATCTCCCTCCGTAAAGCCTATATTAGATCCCCTTTATCATCTCTCACACAAAAACCAATCGAGCTTCTCCCTGGATTTCTTCTCGAGGATCCATCAGTATTAACTTTTATCCACCCCTCTTTAAGAAATTCCCATATAACTGTATAAGACTTCAACCTTGGAGTATAATTCTCTAACATGTGCAGCAGCTCCTACCACTTGTGAGGGAATGTAAGACCTGGCTTCCTCAATTGAACTAGTGCTTGAAGACTTGTTGATACTTGGTATATCACCCTACTAATAGACACATTCTCTCCACATTTCAAGCTGTTTCTTCTCTTCCATAGCTCCCATACAATACAAGATGGTAAAGCCTGCATAATTGGCTTAATTCTTGGCAATACTTGTACATTCCAACACTTAGTTATTGCTTGATGCAAAGTCAGTCCATCCACAGCAATCCATGCTCTACCTAAAAAGTACTTCCACACAGTATAAGCAACCCTCGATGTGAAAAATACATGCACCAGTGATTCTTGCTTAGGATCTGCACAACACCAGCACTTCGAAGGTATGAAGTATCCCAGTCTCCTCATGAAGTTATCAAGTGGTAATTTGGATCTCCATACCTTCCACATAAAGAATGAAATTTTAAATGGAAGTCCTTTCACCCATATCATTTTATAAGTCACTCTAGGATCATCCATTCTTCAAAGATAGTCCCAAGCAAATTTTACACTGAAATGCCCTTTGGTTTCAAGCATCCAAAATGGAACATCTAAGACATTTTGTTGAACTGGAGGTGTAATTTTTTCCACGATATGCACTGCTAAATCTTCCGGAAATAGCTCTAGCAGTCTATTAACATTCCACGCACCATTTTCCATCACCTCAAACACATTTTGAATACTCTCATCAATACCAAATTCTGGTGGAACTAAGAAATATAAAGCTCCCAATCCAGTCCAGTTGTCATACCAAAACAAAGCTGAACCCATTTTTGGCTTCCAAATGATTTGATGCTCTATAATATCTCTGCATTCCACCATTTTCCTCCACACATGTGATCCATCTCTCCATGGAACTATCACTGCATTGAGCTTCTTACAGTATTTATGACTCACAAACGAGCTCCATATACTAGGCTTTGTTATGAAATTCCACCAGAGTTTACAGAATAATGCCTTAGACACATCATGAAGCGATCTAAATCCAATCCCCCCTTCTTCATATGGCATACACAGTATGTTCCATGATGCCCAATGCTTGCTACTTCCACCTACTGAGCTACTCCAGAAGAATTTTGCAAAGATCTTGTATAGCTTATTTATCACATAATTAGGAGGATTGACAGCAGACAACAAATGGATTGGCATGCTTTGTAGGACATTAGCTATTAAAACTACCCTTCCACCAATAGAGAGGAGCTTACCTTTCCAACTATGCAACTTGTCAAGAACCTTAGAAATCAATCCTTGATATTAGTCCATTTTCCTTCGAGCATAAAAGATGGGACAACCAAGGTATGTAAATGGAAAATCCTGTCTTCCAATGTCAGTGATTCTCTCAGCTTTTTCAACCAACCCTACGTCAGACAAGTGATGCATATATACAACATATTTGGTTTTGTTTACAAGCTGCTCAGATGCAATCTCGTATGAGTGTAACACCTCCATTATCAGCCTTAGTGAAGTTGCATCAGATGATGAGAAAATGAATATGTTGTCAGCATAAGCAAGGTGGTTTATCTTTGGACTCCATTTAGACATACCAAAACCACAAAAGTACAAATTCGAGTGCAATGCATTTAATCCTCTCGATAGGGCTTCAATAGCTAATATGAATAATGTTGGAGAGAGTGGATCTCCTTGTTTGACACCCCTCGATGATTTGAAAAAACCATATGGTTGTCCATTTATAAGCATCAAATACTAGTTAGGATGGACCAGATTTTTTTTTATGCAATCCACTAGGCAGAGCCTAGGGCTAGTTTTTATTTATATATAGAAAAA